>JAQZBX010080126.1:0-13872 GCA_029593785.1 Cabassous unicinctus
AACTGTACTCTTGGACATTTATTCCAGAGAAATGAAAACTTAAGCCATGCAAAAACCTGTACACAAATGTTCATAGCAGCTTTAGTCCTAAAAGCCAAAATCTAGACTCAGTCCAGATTTCTTCAAGGGCTCACACTCGCAGTGAGTTTAGTGTCTCCTCAAAACTCAAGGCCACGCAGAACCTCAGAATGTGACTTCATTTGGAAATGGGTCTTTGCAGGTGAAGTTAAGGTAAGGATCGACATGAGGTCCCAGTGGATTAGGGTGGCCCCTAAATCCAGTGAGAGTGTCCTAATAAGAGCTAGAAAAGGACACAAGAGACACAGAAAAAGGCAAGGTGAAGCTGGAGGCAGAGACTGGCATGATATTTCCAAACTGAGGGAGGCCAACGGTTGCCGGCAACCTCCAGGAACCAGGCAAGAGGCCAGGAGCAGAATCTCCCCAGGACCTTAGCGGGGAGCCTGGTCCTGCCCACACCTTGATTTCAGACTTCTGGCCCCAGAACTGCGAGGCAATACATTTCTGTTATTTGAGGTCACTAGTTTTGTGGTAGTTTGTCACGGCAGTCCTAGGAACTGAATGCAATGGTTAAATAAACCCTGGTGTGTGTGTGTGTGTGTGTGTGTGTGTGTGTGTATACCATGAAATAGGAACAAGCTATTGATACACACAACTTGGATGAATCTCCAGGGAATTATGATTCCTGGAAAAAGAAAAAGCCAATCCCAAAAGGTAACCAATGGTATGATGACATTTATACAATATTCTTAAAAATATTTTTAAAGAAGCTTAAATGTTACAGAAAAAATATAAGGGATTCCCATATACCCCACTCCCTCCCTCTCCCACACTTTCCCACATCATCATTCCTCATAAGTGTGGTACATTTGTTACAATTGATGAACACATATGAAAGCTTTGCTATTAACCATGGATTACAGTTTATTTTATAGTTCACACTCTGTCCCACACAATTTTGTAGGTTATGACAAATTATACAATGCCCTGTATCCGTCACTGCAATGTCATGCAGGACAACTCCAATGTCCTGAAAATGCCCCCATATTACCCCTATTCTTCCCTCTCCCATCCCTCAGAACCTCTGGTGGTCACTGCCTTTACATCAATGATAAAAGCTCTTCCATTGCTAGAATAAGTCTACTTTGGTCCATTTTTCATTCCCCAGTCTTGAGGATTTGGGGATGGTGATGCCCACTCTGTTTCTAATTTATATAATATTTTTGAAATGACAAAATTTTAGCCTAGCAGCAGGGCTGTGGGGAGTGAAGACAGGGTATTTATTGCACGTTACCCCCTGGGGACCCTCTGCCTGACCCTCCACCCCAGGTCTGGTAAGCCCTCCCTCCAGTTCCCCCAGGTTTCCCTTCCTCCAAGCCTAGGGGTGCTCCCCCTCCCTATGCTGGCGTCAAGGCCTTGAACTAGCCCTTGTCATCTCTCTTCACTCCCCAGTCCCAGTGTAAATACTTCTGGTACTAAACCCACTTCAAATTATCCTGAATTGATTGGGCCATCTGTTTCCTGCTGGGGCCTCAACTGATAGAGTATAATTAAAGATCTGGGGAAATGCCAATGAGAGGTAATGGTAAAACATAAAAGCAGGCTACCAAACTGTATACGGTCTGCTTTCAATTTGAGTAAAATTGCACATAGAAAAACGGAGAGAAAAACAAACAGGAGGACAAGCTACTGTTTAAAAGATTACCTCCAGAAGACGGGGTGGAAGACTTTAACTCTCTGAATTGTATGTATTTGTATTGACTTAATCTTGAGCAGGAATAAGTGTTACTGTGGTGACCAGAAAACAGACACACAACAAATAGCTGTTTAATTCGTATACATGGGGGTGGGGGTGGGGAGAGGGGTGTAAGATGGACTGAGAAGTGATTTTCTTTCCTCTTTTATACTTTTCTGTATTTTCCAAGCTTTCTCCAACGTACATGCATTGCTTATATTACCGGAAAAAAGGATACTTTATTTAGATTTTATAAATAAAAATGATGGAGAGAGACACAGGCACTGGACTGCATGTTTGCTGGAAAAAGGAATAAGAAAGGCAAAGACTAGAGATAGGAACAAAGAGAAAGAGACAAAAAGACAGGCATGAACGGGTGAGAAGTGATGGGGGAGCGGCTGCGGGTGGAAGGGGGTCCCCGGGCCCACCCCGCCTTTCTCCCGCATGTGCTCGGCGCCAACGCTCTGAGCATCGGACCCCTGAGAGTCTAAGCAGAGCGAGGGGTTTGGACCCGCGGGCTCTTCTCCTTGGCCTCCCTGCCGCGCCTCCTACAGGAGCGGAGATGGGACGGAGCGCCCTCCGTTCCCTACCACCCTGGGACAGCCGGGTTCGGAATGGACCGTCCCTGTTGGGTCGTCGCGCCCAGCAGGCGCATCTCAGGGTGTAGAATCGGACCAGGAGATCTTCCTGCCGGTTCTTCCCGTCCCCCAAAAGCACAGACACGGCCTTTGTGCCAAACACAAAAGGGTGCCCACGGCCCCACCCCCGGGACGACTCCGCTCCGTGCGGGACGCAGGGCTTGGCGAAGCGCTCCCTGGGTCAGTGCACAACAAGCACAACCGTCCGCGGCCAGGCCCGTTTCAAGGCCCGGAATCCTAGACGTGCCAGCGCGTCCGGGGTCCCGGCGCGGTGGTCCAGCCTCACCCCGCCCCCTGGCCCGCAGCAGGAAGAGACGCTGAGCTGGAGGCCGCGGAACTGTTCCTTCCGCCCAAGGAGAACACTGCCCAGGCTGTGGGTGAGGCCCGGGACCCCGCGCGGCCCCCCTCTAACTCCAGCCTCGTCGCCCCCGCCCCAGTCCTGCGCGAGGCTCCGCCTCGTGTCTCGGGCCATCGCGGGCGCCCAGGCCGTGCTGAGCAGCCTGCACAGCCCGGAGCTGCTCCCCGGGACCCGCCCGACCTGGGAGCCTCCCCTTCCCGGCTGCTTCTGCACCTCCGGCATCTGCGAATCGGTCCCGCTTAGCGGAGAAACCCGTCCTAACATGATTCACGTCCTCTCGGCGGCCATCAAATACGGAATCTGTCCGCGGCCGGAGGGTCCTGGGTCCCGCGCACTTCACGTGGGGCCGGCTCCGTTCCGCGCGTTCTTCCCTGACCTCCGCTTCCACCTCCAGCTGGAGCTGATGCGGCCAGGCTCCTCGAGGAAGTCCCTCCGGCCACCCGGGAGGCGTCACAAAGCACGCAGAGCTGTGAGTGGAGCAGGCGGGAAAGTGGTTAGACTGCAGGGAGGACCGTACGCGGTGAAAACGGGACGAGAGACTTGGAGCAGCTGAGGGTCTGGGGTGGTTGTTTGTGTGTGTGTGTGGGGGGGGGAGTTTCTTGGTAAGAAAAACCCAGACGCAGGCCCACGTCTCCCCTTCCCGGGGCCCGGCCTCGCCTTGGTGTCACGAAGCCACGGTCATCTTCAACCTCCTGCGCCTGCCCACGTGGGAACTCAGGCTGGGGGCGTTTTCCCGGCCTTGTCTCTGATCCCGCCCCGGCTCGGCCGGGGATCTGAAACTCTCCACGCCATTGGCTGCCGCCCGCGGCGCCCGTTTCCCCATTGGCCAGTCGGCTCTCAGCCAATGGCCGTGGGAGGCTCGAGCTCCTCTCCACTGTCCATGGGCAGGATTGGAGCCTCCGGTACTGAGTGCAAGAGGCGCTTCGAGATGGATGTAATTTTTCCAGCGAAGGAAACTCATTTCCCCGGAAGCAGCTACATTTCCGTGGGAAGCGTTGCCTGAAGCTCCCCCAGGGGTCAGGTCTGGCAGGAAAAGACTTGAGCCCTTGGTCCTCCTTGGCAGCTGACCCCCTCGGGACCATGGACCAGACTTTGCCTCTGTGGATACCAGGTGGCTCCTCCTGACCACGATCAGTACGGCCCCCTCTGACATTCTTTGAATCTGACTGTTGGATCACCCCCACCTGAGGAAGCCTTGTTGCTTGAGGGATTTGGTAGTGAAGGGGCTAAGAGTCCATAAAATAATGTAATTTTTTTTTTTTTGGATTCTGTTATTTATGTGGACTTGTATTTGTCAATTTTCTGTGCTTATGTGATTTTCTGTCTTCTGTTATTAATTTATTGCCAATTATTGAATAGTGTTTCTTTTTGCAGCTATTGTTTCTCATGTGATCATTGAGGTGCATGGCTCAGAAAAACATTTAGCCAAGGAATCAGGTGACCTGAATTTCCATTCTTAGTTACAGTGTAACTCTGGGCAGATTACATTTTTCTGAGCCTAAGTGTCCTCAGCTATGCCTCATCTATACTTTGGGTATTACACTTCTCTTGTAAACGAGTAGTGTAAGTTGAAATAGTGTTTGTAAAAGCCCAGGGCATATGTAAATTTAATAAATGGTCCTCATTAAATAATCACACATATATGAATACACTGCTGTATTGTGTTTTCTTGTCCAAATCCTTGGGCTAGCAAGTGAGAGCAGATATTTTATTGCTGGCTGCACACCTCTTTCCCAAGTTCACAGAGTTAGTGAGGGTCAGAGTCAGGTTAGAACAAACCCTTTGGCTCCAAAATCCAAGTTCTTAACCACTTGACTAAACTACCCTTCTAAGTAAAAAAAAAAGCCTTGATGTTCAGGAATTTTGAGGAAGTGTGTCAATTTGCAAACTTCACTATTGCTGCAATGTCTCTTACTCCCCTGAGTTAAAGTCCCTGCAGTTGGCAGAAAATGACAAATACTTTGGTAAGGGACTTTGGCATATCCCTGCTTTTGCTTTTGAAACATTATTTTGCATCAGAGCTTAAAAGTTTTTCCAAATCTCTGGGACAATGAGGAGTCCATCCAGTATGGGTGAAGGAAAGAGGTGGGAGTCAAGTGTCAAAAAGGACTCAGCACTTTCTCCTCTCCAAGAAATTCAGGCTTCTGGGAAGATGGCAGATTAGAGGGACACAGGACTCACTTCTCTCCCAGAAAAATAGCTACAAGATAGACAGAAACAGTCTGGGGAAAAAATGTTCTAGGGTTTAGGACATCAGGGGAAGGCTGGCCACCACTCAGAAGAGAGAGGGGCAGAGGAAAAGAATCTTGGCGGCAAAACCGTGAGTTAAAGCTGAAGCTGCCGTCGCCCATCCCTCACGCCCGGAGCAGACAGCTTGAATTCTCTGGCCAGTGGCTATGGAGAGAGGGGGCCCCAGGGGCCTAGCACCCCAGGAAAGGGGAGAGGGAGGGACGCAGCCTAAGGCTGATTCAACGTTTGGCCAACAGATTTGGTCTACTGTGTCCCACGAGCCCTTCCAGGCTGGATGGGGCTGCGCCATAGTCTGCCTTGGGAGCCGGCAGGGGATGAAAGAGTTTCAGCTCTCACAATCCCCCTTCCCACTGACCAGGACTGCGGAGGGCAGTGGAATTATTTCCTACCCGGGAAAAGGGAGGGGGCTGCCGGCAAAGCTCACAGAACAGCCTCGGAGGAAGTTTGACCTGAGAGGCCCCGAGTAGCCTTGAGGCAGGATCCTCTGTCACACTGTCTTGCTGGTGTCGCCGTAAACACACTCCAACCGGGGTTTGACCTGAGAGGGCTGCTGGAGAGCACCACCTCCTGGCAGACCAAGGAAGTGCATGTGAGGAAATTAAAAGAGGATGACAGAGGCTTTTTCCTGCCTTTACAGCCTCCCACCCAAAGGTCCTTGGAAGTGGGTCTGCAACCCATTACTGGGTCCATGGCCTGGATTTGAGCAACTGACAGGGACAATCCTAAAGACCTAAAACAGGTTGAACCAAGAATCAAAGAACAGCAGTAAAAACATGCAGCCTCCTGCCCCTAAATCCCTATGAAAGAGAAACTGAGCCTCTGAGTAAACTCACTATCATAATCAGATGCCTAGACATCTTAAATAAGCTACAGGAAGGATTCCTTTTCTTTTCTTCTTTTTTTTCCCCACTGCTCTATTCTTGGCACCTTGTATAATGCCTGGCATAAAAAACAGGGGCTGAAAAATAATTATTGAATGAATGAATGCATTTGTCCCAAATGGATCTGTTCCTGTTGAAGTACTTGGCCATGCCCCAATTCCTTAGCAGAGCCTAGAGTCCCTGGGTCCTTCTATGCCTGGAAAATTAAAGATTTTGGGGCAAGCTTCCCTCTCGTTTGCTCTCTTGGTACCAGGTGGGGTAAGGTAGGGGAGAGCTGGTCTCCTCTCCCACCCACAGCATCCCTCTCCCTGCGTCTTCTCCCCTCCTCTAAACATCCCCCTCCTGGTCAGGCTGTAGCTGCCCTTGCCCTGGAACTGCCTCGCTCAAGAACTTACCTACGTGTGGGTAAACATTAAGTCTGTGTCAGTTTCTCTTGCAATCCAGCTTCTCACCTGGCTCACCTGGCCCCGCCTTGCTCCGTGCTTCCCCAAACGGGCTGGTGGGGTGGTGGTGGTGACACCTGGTGGCAGGTGTCAATCTCAGACTGCTTTTTCACTTCTCCTACATCAACTGGGACTGCCCGTCTGTTCAGGATGGAAGCTGCATCATGGAGCTCAAGCAGGAATTGTATCCCAGGTGGAGCTGGAAATTAAGAGACACAGCCGAAGACCCAGCAGCTGGCTGAGACCAGAAGAAGAGACTGAGGCTGGAGATGCCAAACTAGCCTGAGTGAGAGACCCCCGGTGACAGAGCCTCTGTCACTCGGATCCCCCTCCCGCTGACAGACGCCAGAGAGCAGGAATGACTCTGGGGGAGCCTCCAACATGATTGTCCTTGACCCTTTCCTCCCCAGGCCCCGTCAGCCCCTGACGCTCTGCACCCCCATCTCTCTATCCTTCCACAAGACGGACATGGCCGTGGGCTGCATGCTGGTGCCGATGCTGAGAGCCGTGGGACTGACTAGCACAGGAGCAGTTCCCATCCCTAGGCCCCTCAGGGTCCTCCCAGGTGCCAGGGGCTGCCACATGGCCCTGTTCCTGTCTCTGTCCCCGCAGGAGCTGCAGGCCTTCAAGAAGGCAAGGGGTGCTATCGTGAGCCTCTCCACCATCCCTTCTGCTATGGGCTAACCTCTACCCCTCCCTGCTTTACGCTGCTGAAAGCAGACCTGCACCCTGCCTTCCCTGGGCTATCTGCCACCCTTCCCGCAGTGGGCTAGCTTCTCTCTTAGTGCACGGGGCTACCTCGCATCCTCCTGCAGCAGGGATGCATCTACCATCCTTTTGTGAGCGAATGGCCCCTCTTCCTGTTGCTAGCCATCCTCCAATCCCGCTGGGGTGGTCTAACCTTCATCCCTACTGCTGTGAGCTAACCTCTGCCCTTGCTCTCTAGGAGGAGTCGCTCTTGCTGAAGGACTGGAGCTGCAACTCCCGCCTCTTCCCCAGCACCTGGGGCCTGAGGGAACTGCAGATGAGTTGGGATTTGGGGCCATTCCTGTCCCTACCTGGCCCTCTTCATCTGGCTCACCAGTCCCCTTTTGCCTAGCCCCTCACCTATCCCCCTGATCCGTCACCTTTCTCTGTTCTCTCTCACCTGCCCCCTCTCACCTTTCCCGCTCACCTGTTCTCACCTGTCCTTTCTCACCTCTCCTCAGGTGTGGGAGCGCCCCATGGCCTTGGAGGCTGAACTGGCCCTGACGCTGAAGGTCCTGGGGGCCATGGCTGACTCGGCCCTGGGGGAAGTCCTGGACCAGCCCCTTCACACGCTGCACCACATCCACTCCGAGCTCCAGGCCTGTGTGAGTGCTCGGGGCACCCAGGCCGTGGCCGTGAGCTCTGACACCCCCAGACTTCACCCACTGTCTCAGGCCGGGCCTCACACCTGACCCTCCTCTGCCCACAGGTCGTGGCTCAGCCCACAGCAGGCCTCAGGCCCCGAGGCCGCCTCCGCCACTGGCTGCACCGGCTCCAGGAGGCCCAGAAGAAGGTGAGTGACCAGGGAGGGGGACGGACGCCAAGGGCCTGTGTAAGGGAGGAGCCGATGCCCAGGCAGTGGGAATCACCCGCTCATGTCTCCCACAGGAGTCCCAAAGCTGCCTCGAAGCCTCTGTCACGTTCAACCTCTTCCGCCTCCTCATCTGGGACCTGAAATGCGTTGCCAGCGGAGACCTGTGTGTCCGACTCCTCAGACCCAGCCCCAACCTGTCCTAACCCTGTAGGTATTATATACTCACCCATGACTTTTCTTAAGTTGTTCAATCCAAATTGCCATTTACGTATTCATGTATGTGGGGTCTCAAACTCAGACTCAATACAATGGTTATTGTTTTAATTTTTATTTTATTTTTTTAAATTGTGAAAATAAACATTGAGGAGAAGAAACTGTCGTCAGGCTGTGTGTTTCTGCGTGCGTAACTTTTCCACTGCTGCCGTAACAAATGACCGTAAACTTAAGAGGCTGAAAACCACACACATTTGTTATCTCCCAGTTCTCATGGTCAGAAGTCTGGGTTGGCTCAGCTGGTTTCTCAGCTTCTGGATTCGCAGGCCCAAAATCAAAATGTAGGCTGCCTGGGCTTTTATTGGAAGGTTCTGGAAAGAATCTGCCTCCAGGCTTATTCAGGTTTCTGGCAAAATTTAGTTCCTTGCAGCTGGAGGACTGAGGTCCCCAATTCCTTGCTGGCTGCCGGGGGGGTGGGGGGCAGCCTTCCCTCCCAGATGCCTCTCTCTGGTTCTCGCACATGCGCCCTTACATCTCAGAGCAGCAGCGGTGTGTCACATCCTTCTCAGGCTTAGAGCTGCCTCTTTCTCTTTTGCCTCCCACTGGAGGACTTTCTCCGCTTTTAATGGTTTGTGGGATTAGATTGGGCCCAGCTGGATAATCCGGGATCCTCTCCCTATTTTCAAGTTTGTACACTTTAATTACATCTGCAAAGTCTGCAAAGTCCTTTTGCCGTGTCATGTAAGATATTCATAGGTTCTGAGATTAGGGTGTGGGCATCTTTGGGGGGCCATTGTTTGGCCCACCCCGGTGTGTGTATGGTTGTGTATGTGATTGTGTGTTGTCTGGGTGTGACACCCCCGCAGGTGTGTCAGTGGATGACTTAGAAGGCATTCTGTTATAAATAAAGTAATATTAAATGAAACTGCCTTATTAAGGAGAGAAATTATTGTCACACGTGATGGGAAGTCTAGAGGTCAAAACCGGCAGGGTCCATCTGAGGCTGTGCTGCCCAGTGTGGTAGCCAGGGGCCACAGGTTTGAGCACTTGAATTGGGGCTAGTACAAAATGATCTGTGCTGCAAGTGTAAAACATACTCTGGATTTTGAAGATTTGCTGTGAGAAACAGAATGTAAAATATCTCATGAATAATTTCTATATTGAGCATACATTGAAATGACAATATTTTGGATATTGGGCTACACCAAATATAAAAATTAATATTGTGTGTTTCTTTTTACTTTTTAAGCTTGCCTGCTAGAAAATTTAAAATTACTTTTGACTCACATTTGTAATTGACATAATCTTATACAGAGCTGGTTTTGAGGGATGGTGTCACAGTGGACCTAAGCTCTTTCCATCAGGCTGCTCCTCCATCCTCAGTGCACCAGTTTTGCCCCCCATCCCATGATCATAATATAGCTGCTGCAGCTCCTGCCATTGCATAATCATATAACTGTTTCCAAAGCAGGAAGAGCAGAGTGGTGGAGACTTTTCAAAAGCAACAACATGTTCATAATTATTTTTTGTTCTCCCCTACTCTTGCATATCCCTTCTCCCCTCTTCCTTTACTTACAGAACCCCTGAGTTGTAAGTGGGTTTGTGGACGCTCTACTAAACACTGCATTTCCCAGTCTCCCTTGTACTAAGAGTGACTATGAGACTAAGTTATGATCAATGAATATGAACACCTTGTAAGTTATTTATTAAAGTGAATGGGAATGTTCTCCTCTTCCTCTTTCTCCTTTCTTTTGGATGACAGAAATGGGAGGAGCCAAATTATTTTGTCCTCAATTTTCTACGATGTTTTTGGTGGATATAGACTTCTGTGTTAATAGTTTTCTTTTTTCTTTCAATACATTAAAGATTCAAGGGGGGAAGTGGATGTGGTTCAAGTAATTGGGCTCCCGTCTACCATACAGGAGGTCCAACGTTCGATTCCCGGGGCCTCCTGGTGAAAGGCAAGCTGGCCTGCATGGAGAGCCGGCCCGTGCGGAAAGCTGGCACAGCAAGATGACGCAACAAAAAGAGACGCAGAGGGGAGACAATGAGAGACACAGCAGACCAGGGAGACGAAGTGGCGCAAGAGATTGAGTACCTCCCTCTCTCTCTGGAAGGTCCCAAGATAGGTTCCCTGTGCTGCCTAAAGAGAAGACAAGCAGACACAGAAGAACACACAGCGAATGGACACAGACAGCAGACAATGAGGGGAGAGGGGAGATGAATAAATCTTAAAACAAACAAAAAAAAAGCTTCAAGAGGGGGGAGCAGATTGTAGTTCAAGTGGCTGAGCTCCTACAGCTCAAGTTGTTGAGTGCCTGCTTCCCATGTACGAGGTCCTGGGTTTGATCCCTGGTACTTCCTAAAAAAAAAGATTCGAGGGGATTTTTAAATACCACATTTTGTTTATCCATTCATCTGTTAATGGACACTTGGGTTGCTTCCACCTTTTGGCTTTTGTGAATAATGCTGTGATGAACATAAGTGTACAAATATCAATTCTTTGAGGTACATACCTATGAGTGGAATTGCTGGGTCATATGATGATTCTATGTTTATATATGGACTCTAATTTTTTAGAAAAGAAAACATTTAATGTAAGTTATTTTGAAAATTGGTTGGGGGGGGGAGGAGTGACCACTGTGTAACTTGATGTTCTCCAAATAAAACAGGGACCCTGGAATAGACAGACGTTCCTGGGATGCCTGGGATACATCCCTGTTTCTGGTTCTTCAACACTATTGCACACCAGAGCTCAGTGGTATCTCCAAACCCTGGGACACGGGAATTATGAATGAGGGTTGATGGGACAGGGAGTGGGAGTCAATGGAGTGGAAGACAGAAGAGGGCACATGGAAACAGACACTTTAGTTTTAAATAACATTTTCAAAAGTAAACACATGCTCACAATTATTCTTTGTTCTCTCTCGCTCTCTCTCTCTTTTTAAGATTACACTGCATTTTTTTTCTTTATTATCTAACCCCCTCCACCCCCTGCTTGCTGTCTGGGTCCATTTGCTGGGTGATCTTCTGTGTCTGTTTCTCACCTTCTCTTCTCATTTTTCTCCTCCAGGCTTCACCGGGATTTGTTCCCAGGGACCTCTGATGTGGGAGAGAGGCACCCTGTCACTTGTGCCACCTCAGTTCCTGGTTTCTGGTGCATCTCGCCTTGGCTCTCCCCTGTGTCTCTTGTTTGCCACGCGGGCCCAGCTCGCCTGCTCACCTTTTTTTTTTACCAGGAGATCCTGGGGATTGAACCTGGGTCCTCCCATATGGTAGGCAGATGCCCAGTCACTTGAGCCACATTCACTTCCCTCTCTTGCTCTCTTTATGAAAACTTGGCTATGTTTACACTGCAGCAAAAGAAATGAATCCATCCCTTTTAGATTCAATTTACATTGTTCATGCTCTAATGATAGTTGTAGCATTTTTTTCTATAGTTAGATTTTTTTTTTTTTTTTTTTTTTTTTTTTTTTTTTTTTTTTTTTTGCTTTCTTTTGCTTTATGATGGCTGTGGTTTAATAGTGAGGGGGCCGTGTGCTCACCCCATCAAGAAGTTCCTGATATTTCATCAGTTCCCTTCCAGACATTTCCAGGCTGGTGATAATGGGGAAGAGAGAAAGGAGACAGAGCCCTGGAGTCAGGACAGATGATGAGAGAACCCAGCGAGTGAGCCAGGTTTTCCGTGAAGCTGACATGTTCATCTTAGCTAGGGCTCCCTGAGACAGGAACTTCCAAGCAGAAGCTTTCCTGGGGAGGGCTCTTAGGAGCAGGACCTGCAACAGATTATGCAAGACAGGAATAAGGAGGAGATGCTAACTCACAACACAGCTGAACCAAGTCTTAACTGATCCTAGAGGGAGCTCTGGAGCTGAAAGGCCCTTGCGAATGGTTCCAACGTGATGCAAGCGGATCAGGCCTCTGAATCTGCACATCAGTCAGCTATCGGTTGTGGGCTTACCTCTGGTATTGGGATATAACCTTGGGCAGAGCAGTTTTCTGTGGATGAGGAAAATTCCCAGGGAGAGACACAGCTGTGTGCTGTCAGCGGCTCTGCTCTGATGGTCCCAGGACCCACTGCAGTTCACCCCCTTGCGTCACTCTGCTCATCCCATCTGAGAACAGCCTTTTCAGGATTCTGGTTATTTCCAAGGGAAACTTACAAGAGAATGGTTAGGAGGACCATCTACACTCCCACTTCTGCAGCTGGGCACAGACTTATATTCACTGTCCCCGCCTCCACTACGCATTCTAGAATCCCTTCCCCCTCGACTAGCACCTGCTGGCCCAGGTGACATACCTGACAGGGTGATCCAGATCCTTATCGCCGAGTGGTCTGAGGCCTTCGTGGCCATGACCTCAGGCTGTGCTCTCGGTCTGTTCATTTTCTGTTAAAAATGGTCAAGAGGGTAACTGGAAATGCCCCAGTGGGTTGCCTCTGCCCCCTCCGTGCACCAGAAGCCCTACCTCCTCATGACCAGGGCCAATTACCCCACCAAGCTGCTGACCACTCTCTTGGCAGAAAGGAACATAGTGACCGGGAGGTGAGCAGAGGGTACGGTTAAGGCTCAATGGTATTCTTGCTGCATCCTGGATGGAAAAGACCCCCTGTGGGCACCACGACCTCTGGACCTGCACAACCTAAAGTTTCGATGACAGGAAGCACCAGCTCCTAAGGTGGACCAGTGGGAATGATGGTATATCACACCATTTCAGCTTCCATCCTGTGGCCCCCAGACTCATTTTTCTACCTCTTGGAGATCCTCTTGGAAAACCATAGAGTGATGGCTGACTTAGGGTGTAGGATGTGCACCAGCTGGTGGTGCTCCCTCCTCAGAGGTTCTCTTCCATGCTGTGGCCTCAGCTGCATCTTTAAGAGTCTACTCATATGCAAATATTCTCGCTGTCTTGATTTTGTGATAATCAGGGTAGGCTAAACATTTGCTATATTGGAAATCATGCATGTGTCCCCAGACCTAGTTTTCCTCCCTAGGTCTGGTTTTTAGAATGCTGGTGATAAACTAAGCCTGATTTATTATATGACCATCCTGTATGGGAAAAGACTATAACTCTAGGTATCTTTGGTCAACCTTAGAGGTATAGCAGGGGGATGGATGTGGCTCAAATGGTTGGGCATCTGTCTCCCTTATGGAAGGACCTAGGTTTGATCCCCGGGACCTCCTAGTAAAAATTTAAAAAAAAAGAAAAATATAGAAGGCATGTGGGCCACGTGCATGGGTGCGCCGCCAGGCCCCGCGAGCCACACAGCAAGATGATGACGTAACAGGAGAGTGACACAAGGAAGAGCCAAGACAAGACGCACTGAAAAACCAGGAACTAAGGTGGTGCAGGCAGTAGGATGCCTCTCTCTCACATCATCGGAGGTTCCGAGGATTGAATCCCAGTGAAGACAGGAGAAGAAGGATGAGAAGAGAGGGCAGGAAACGGACAAGAGTCGCCCAGCGAATGGACACAGAAACAGCAAAAATGGGGCGGGGCGTAAAAATGGATAAAAGTAAACAAATAAATAAATAAATCCTTAAAAAAATCTATAGGGGAGGAAGATACTGACGATAGTTAGTAGTAATACTCTGACGATGCTTTTTCATGATTTGTTAACAAATGTTTCACAACAATGCAGGGTGTTTGTTGGGGGGTGATGTGTGGGAGCCCTGTATGATGTTATGCATGTTTGTTTTGTAAGTTCACAATGTTTACTGAACACTTATTGTTTATGTATGTTCATGTATGAGTGATATACTTCAATAAATTGTT
>JAQZBX010080127.1:0-13871 GCA_029593785.1 Cabassous unicinctus
ATTAATTTCTGTTTATCTGTGAATACTTTGAATTCTCCCTCATTTGGTATCCAGAAAAGGCTGCTTTACTCGATACAGAATCCTTGACTGACAGTTTTATTTTTCTTTTAGCATCTTAATTATATCACACTACTGCCTTCTTGCCTCTATGCTTACAGATGAGAAATCAACATCTAATTATGTTGAACTTCCCTTGTATGTGATGGACCTCTTTTCTCTTGCTGCTTTCAGCATTATGTCTTTGCCTTGAGCATTAGACAATTTAATAATATGTCTTGGACTAAGCCTACTAAGACTTATGCAGTTTGGGGTGTGCTTCACTTCCTGACATTAAGTACATGTCACTCAAAAGAGTTGTGAAATTTTCTGCCATTATTTCTTCCGAAACTCCTTCTGACCTTTTCCCTTCTCTTCTCCATCTGGGATGCCCAAAATGTAAATGTTTGTGCCTTTTGTGTTGTCATTCAAATCTGTGAGTCCATGCTGGACTTTTTCTATCTTTTTATCTTTAATATATACTATCTATCTGATTTCAGATGTACTGTCTTGGTCATCACTGATTTTTTCCTCTACCTGTTAAAATCTGCCTTTATGGGCTTCCAGCATATTTTTTATTTCTTGCATTGTGCCATTCATCACCATCAGACCCTTTATTTTTTTATGTATGCTTAAATTTTTTTCAGTATGTTGCCCCAGTTTATTCTTAATATCCTTTATCTCTTCCTTCACTTCATTAAGTTGTTTCAAGATATTTGTTTGGAATTCCTTTATTAGTCATTGCACATTCTCCTCCTATTTTTTAGTTTGTTTTTCAGACTGAGCAATGTCTTCCTGTTTCTTAGAATGGCTTGTAATTTTTTTTGGTGACTAGGTATCTGTTTACCATGATGGACTTGCATGATTGGTTAGCTTCTCTGTCTAATCTAAGGTTTTGTTTTGCTGTTTTGTGTATGTGTGTGGTAAGTTTCCCTTTTGACCATTGGATCATCTAATTCTATATCCTTGTAGTTGTCTGTGTTTCCTTGAAAAAAATATTAAGACCAGAGAAAAAGAAAATGATAAGAATAGAAAACATATTAATTATATTAATAAAAGGCAGAAGAGGAACTGTACAAGAGCTAGGAAAATAAGTAAGATGAATAAGAATAAAAATGGTGGAATAGAACAAATTAAACAAGAAACAAAACAGAGAAAAAATGGAATGAATTCAAAGTCTGGAATGGTGAGAAGAGAAGAAAAGAAAAGGAGAGAGAAAATGAAAAAAAGAAGACCAAACAATAAGAGGTGGAATGAAAGAAAAGCAGCAGAAAATAGGAGAGGGATAAATGAAGGAAAGAAAAGGAATAAAGTAGGTAGAAATGATAAGGAAAAGAAAAAAGGAAACAAATCAGAGTAAAATGCAAAAAACAATAAACAAAATATCAACAACAAAAAACAAGCTTTGATATACAGCCTTTCCTCTTAGGCCTTTAGGGATCTTCCAAGCTGCTGGTGCTCATCCGATAATCACCTTGTAGCCTGCCTTGTTGGAAGGTTTTTGAAGACTGATTCAAACTCATTACTTGTGATTGTCTGTTTAAGTCTTCTATTTCTTCTTCCATCAGTGTAGGTTGCTCAAGTGTCCCTAGAAATTCACTCATTTCATCTAGGTTGTTCTACTTGTTGGCATACAGTCTTTCATAGTATCCTGCTTTCATTACCTTTATTTCTGTGAGGTCAGTGGTATTGTCTATTTTCTCATTTTTCATTTTATTTATATGCATCATCACTTTTTCTTCTTTGTTAGTGTAGTTAAGGGATTGTCAATTTTATTATACTTCTCAAAAAACAGCTTTGGTTTTGTTTAGTCTATTAATTATATTCAATTTCATTTAATTCTGCTCTATTCTTTGTCCTTTCTTCCTTTCTGCTTTCTTTGGGATTAATTTCTGTTCTTTATCTAATTCTTCCATATGTGTAGTTAGGTCTTTGATTTAACTCTCTCTTCATTTTTAAGGTAGGAATTTAGGGCTAGAAATTTTCCTCTCAGTACTGATATCACCAAATCCCATAAGTTTTGATGTGTTGTGTTCTTATTTTCATTGACTTCACGATATTTACTGATTTATCCTGCAATTTTTTCTTTGACCCACTGATTATTTTAATGTGTTGTTTAAATGTTATGCATTTCTGAATTTTTCAGTTCTCTATCCATTATTGATTTTCAGCTTCATTGCATTATGGACAGAAATATAAATTTGTATAAATTCATTCTTACTAAATTTGTTGAGACTGGTTCTATTAACCAGCATTTGGAATATATTGCAGAAATATCCATGAGCACTCAAGAAGGATGTAAATCTTGCTATTTTGGAGTGCAAAGCTCTGCATAGACCCACCATGTCTAGTTCCTCTAATGTAATATTCAAGGTCTGTTTTTCTTTATTGAGATGGTCTGTCTATTTCTGAGAGTGGTGTATTGAAGTCATCTACTGTGATTGTGTAAGTGTATATTCCTCCTCATAATTTTTCCAGTCTTTGTCTCATGTATTTTGGGGTACTGTGGTTAGGTGCATAAGTATTTAAAATTCTCTTTTCTTTTGGGTGTTATAATTTTGACACCCAAATTTAAAGATAATGAGAGATAAACTACAGGTAGTAGAGCTCTTATCCTGACTGATAAATCCAAGTTAAGCAGCTTCTATTTTCATTTATACATGTTACTAAAAGATTCCTATTTCCCACAAGTTAGTGAAACATATATGAGTTTTCTATTGAAGGAAAAATAAGTACAAAGCAAATGCAAATTATGGCATGAGAATATATTATTGACTTACTCAAACTTTAATTTGAAATCATTTAAATTAATTTTCTCTGGCCTTAAACATCAAATAGAATTTTTCTTAATTTTTAAACATGGCTAAATTTCATACACTTGCACTTTGTGGACTAATGGAGAAACTTTGTCCACCTCTTAACAGAAGAGTTTCTCTGAGCAATGGTTATCAGGCTCCTTAAAAGCCCTTGTTTCTCATGCTGAAATAACTGGGTAAAGCATGGGGATAAGAAAGGTTTAGATGACAATCAAAACCTTTTGTTTTGTAGGCAATAGGAATTATCTCAGGAGTAGATAGTGGTAGGCAAATAGTAGAAAGTCACAACTGTGAAGTAGGTACAATATGTCTCTCATGCCTTTTACTTCCCTTCCACTGACTGCATGCAGGGAAATCAAGGTGAATCCAGCCATAGACACATGATATAACAAGGAAAGGAAACATGGGGAAGAGAATATACTCATAAAAAATGTGTACTGATACTGACGTTTCCTTGAATGCCAGAGTTATCTTAACTGGTATATCATAGAAAAAATGATTGATGTCCCTGGACTGTCAATAAGGTAAATGGAGTACATATGCAATGTGTACACAGTTTTTTATAGAGTGCAATATCCAAGAGTCTGTGATCATCAGAACACACATTCTTTTGGTCATGCAAATACAATAGTGTCAAGGAAAGGAAATAAGTACAAAATGATCATAGGCCCTTTATATCAAGAACAGAGCTTCAGCAAATGCTAAAGTCAAGAAGAAGAAATCCTCAAACCCACACCCAATGAAGGAGATAGACTTGTTTCCAAACAGATTACTGGAAGGCATTTTGGGAACAATGGTGGAGATGCAACCAGTGAGAGCTGAGTAAGTAAGAAATGCATGGAGTAACTAAGAAATACATGGAGTATAGAGATGGGTGCCCAAGAGGATGAGGAAGAGCATGGAGAGGTTTCCAATCAGAACCATTAGGAAGATGTGAATGATTAAAGTGAAGAGGAACAGGCCAATTGTTGTTGGTGGAAACAATCCCAATAAGAAGAAATCAGTTGATATTGGAATGTAATACCCTATGGTCTATTCATTGTTTCATCCTATAAGAAGGGACAAGTATATCCAAAGCAACTAGAGAAGAATGAATTGTTTACTTATTTTTTTAAATTTCTGTGATTAATTCAATTGCAGATTTTCTAGGAAAGTATACAGCTCATTAACTGAAAATTCAAATATGTCTAATTTGAATAGGAAACATCATTCCATTACACAGAGATGTGAGGAAATATGACAAACATTTAATTCCAAAATATTTTGTAACCAAGAAATAATAATATAAAATATACATTAGCAAATTGAGAGTATATGGCTGTTTCTCTGTTCTTCATAAATTCTTGTGTTGAGAAGGACAAACCTACTTAAACATCATGTGTACAAGTTGCATATGAATTCCAATTAATAAATGACTGATCCAATATATGAATAAGTTTAGATATATAAAAAGAATAATTTTTTTCATATAAAGCATTTTAATATTTGCTCATCCCTTACCCATACATGAGTGACTGCAACACTTTGTCTCATGTTGAGAAGACAGACTTACTTCTTGAAATCACTACTAAACATGACATCCTAAAAACTCACATCAATATTTGGTCTTGACTAAGAAATGTCCAAGCTTTTGCTGCATATTGTTATCAAGTACAAATTCACACTCAAATTTAGATTCCCTCATTATTTGTTCTTTTTAACGTCATTATTCAATTTCAATACCGTGCTATTGATAGAACAGAATTTTCACCACTTCCACCCTAAGAAGTATTTACTGCATCACTCATGACTCAGCACAAGCATCACAATAATATCAGTATAGACATTTTAATATTTTTGGTCCCTTTTCTTACATATTTCTATTTGTGTGTGTGTGTGTGTGTTTGCCTGTGTCTGTGTGCAAAAATATATTTTAAAAGTTTGTGATAGAAGTAAAAGTGTAAGTGTGATCACAAATATTTTTCACCCCTATATCTGAAAGTACAACTAAAATCAAGGAAATGGGATAAAATATTTCTTAATTAATATCTCAATAGAAGTATAAGAACAAGAAGGGAAGACTGCTTGCATGAGGTACTACAGTACATTTTGATTATTTAGATAGAGGAAGGGTTATTCAATTAGGGGTAAGAAAATTTCACATCCTAAGAACTTGTGAGGGTGTGGAAATATTTGCTCTGTAGGAATTTCTAACAGTACATCAACTTTGACATCAACCATCCTAGTTTTTCCAGTATTAATTGGGTTTCTAGTATATTAGGCTTTCAATTTAAAAATTGATAAAGTTCTGAGCAAACTGGGATGAACCAGTCATTCTATTACTAAAATATTTTTCTTGATATAGTGATTAGAAAACTTTTGAGAAAGCCTCCACCATGAAAGAGAGAAAAATCAAATACATTCACACAAGAAAATTTGAGAAGAAAAAGAAAATGTAGAAATAAAAATATTTTATGGAAGGTAAAACTAACATCTTCAGGGACACATAAAAGGATATTAAATCCACAAAACAAATATTATGTTTTGCATAAAAGCAGCACCAGGGAACAAGATAGTGTTCTTGAAAATTAAAATATCTCTAATATAAATTATTTATTCAATGATTTTAAAAATTATATATATGTATATAAATATGTTTCTCCATGAAATTAAAATTAAAAGATAATGAAAAATAAGGAAATATAGCAGCTTTTGAATATCAATAAACCGATACAAGATTTCAACAAGATGATAAGGTTATTTTCCAATCTATGTTAAAAAATGAAAAGATGAAATTGCAAAACTGTTTCTCAAAACTGGCAATATGAACCAATAATCAAATAACATACAAATAACCTAACAATATGAATGAAAACTAATATATTTTTTTTCTTGGAAATTCCAAATTATATCTTGAAAGCTTTCTCTTGAAAAATCTAAGTATCTGTCATAAACTGAATATTATGAGATATTTGAAAGGAGAACAATCAAATATCATTAAGATTTACAATAACATTATATTTTCCCACATTAACAATAAATTCAGAAGTTAGAGTAAAGTTATAGAAATACAACCCATCCTCACTCTCACACAAACCAAGTGGGACAAAGTGCATTGAGAGAGTATTTAAGGGGAAGATATGGTGGCTGTGGTCCTGAGGGAAAACTCATCCACAACAGCCTATGGTCAAGGATTTTGGAATCTGTATAAACCATTTTTTCTGGAACAAAAAAGGAAACATGGGGAGAAACAAAATAATATGCATTTGTTGCCTCTGGAATTAAGATGTATGTGTATGTGTAGAACTATGTTATGTGACTCTGATATTTAGGTTTGTATGTCAGCCTTGCCAGGCATGCAGAATTTTAATGCTTGTGCTTTTGTTACTTGAAAAATATTTTAAAATTGGTTTAAAAATAAATTTAATAATGTAAATATTGAAACAACCAACTAAATTTAAAATAATTAAATTGCTGTGTCTTGACTCATCACTGTTGAATCAATTACTTTTTATTACTTTATAGCCTCTAATAATTCATGATAAATAATAAGGAAAATGAAAAGTTTTATTTGAAAAGCCACTTGATATTCAGTATAAAATGGAGCATACTAAATGGATATAAAATTCATAATTACATTAGATATTGCCAAAGTAATATCTGGACAATCATGGGGAATGATCCATGAGCAATTGAACAATATATCTTGCCATTTTGGGGTGTAATGTTTTATAAATGTCTGTTAGATATGGTTCATTTATCATATTATTCAGTCTCTCTTCCTTATTTATCCTCTGTCCAGATATTCTATCCAATACTGAGTGTGGTGTATTGAGGCCTCCAAGTATTTTTTTAGTGATGTTTATTTTTCCTTTCAGTTTTGAGAGTGTTTCATGTATTTGGGGGCACTTAAGCTAGGTGCATAAATATTGTTATTTCTTCTTTGTTAAAGTTCCCCTTTGTTAAAATATAGTTACCTTTGTCATCTCTTATAATCTCCTTTCATTTAAAATCTATTTTGTCTGATATTTGTATCACTATGACAGAACTTTTTCAATACTATATGGGTGGAACATCTTTTACCAACCTTTTTCTTTCAGCCTGATTGTGTATTTGCTTACATGGTGAGTCTCTTGTAGACAATGGATACATAGCCTTCATTTTTTCATCCATTCTATCAGACTATTTCATTTGATTGGGGAGTTCAAACCATTAACAATGTTATTACTGTAAAATCAATATTTACATCATTCCTTTGACCACTTGGCTTTTCATCATCGTATCTTACTATTGTCTGTTGTCTGTCTTTTAACCATTTTTGTTACTTTTATTTATAATATTCATTTCTAAGCTATTCTTCAAACCTCTTACCTTTGCTTTTAAATTTCCAGCTATAACACGTCCTTTAGTATTTCTTGTAGATCTGGTCCCTTGGTGAAAAACTGTCTTAGTTTTTGTTTGTCTTGGAGACTTTAAATTCACCTTCATTTCTAAAAGATAGTTTTGTCAGATAAATAATTTTTGACTGGCGGTTTTTCTCTTTCAGTAACTTAAACATATCATTCCACTGTCTTCTCCCCTCCATTGTTTCTGATGAGAGTTTGGCCCTTAGACTTATTTAGGCTCCCTTGTAAGGAATCCATTCCTTTTCCATTGATACAATCAGAATCCTCTCCTTATATCTGCCATCTAACATTTTAAATAGCAGATGTCTCAGAGTAGGTCTGTTTAGATTTATTCTGTTTGGGGAATGTTGTACTTCTTGAATATTGATAATGATGTCTTTCATAAGGGTTGGAAAATTTTTGGTCATTATTTCCTCAAATAGTCTTTCTGCCTCTTTTCCATTCTCTTCTCCTTCTGGTACACTTATACAGTGTAAGTTTGGGTATTTTGTGCTATCATTCAATTCCATAAAACTTTGTCGAATTTTTTCCATTCTTTTCTCTCTCTGTTCTACTGTTTTTAAAGTTCATTTGCTCTGTCTTCCAATTTACTGATTCTGTCTTCAACCAACTCAAATTTTCTATTACATGCCACTTAATTGTGTATTTCATTCCCATAAATTCTATTATTTTATTTGCAGGTTTTCAAATTGTTCTTTATACTCACACAGTGTCACCGTCTTGTACTTTATATATTTGTTCATAGTTTCCTTGAACTCTTTAAATTGATTAACAAGATTTGTGTGACCATAATTGATTATGTGTCTTAAATCATGTGTCTTGTCTGGATTCTTACTTTTATTTCCATTGGCTGGGCAATATTTTCCTGTTTCTTAGTAAGGCTTGTAATTTTTTGTTGATATCTAGTCATCTGATTGTGTTGGTGATTTTATTCTGTTAACCCATTTCTCTCTCTTGCTTAGTGGTTTATTTTTTATTATTTTATTTATTTATCTCTCACCACCCCCTCATTTTTTTGCACTTACTGTGTCTGTTCATCTTTTATTTCTTTAAGAGTCCCCAATAATTAATCACAGGATCTCTGAAGTAGGACAGAGGTGACTAATCAATTAAGCCACCTTTATTCCCTGCTTTGTTGTGTCTTTTGTTTTGTTTTTTCTCTTATTTTTCTTGTTTCATCATCTTGTTGCATCAGCTTGCCATTCCTGCCCATCATGTCAACTTGCTGTCATACTCATCCTCTTTAGGAGGCATCAGGTAGCTCTGTTCCCTGCTTTATTGTGACTCTCATTATGATTTTCTTCATGTGTCTCTTGTTGCATCATCTTGTTGTGTCAGCATGCCATACGTGCCTGTTGTGCCAGCTCTCTGTCTTCTTTAGAAGGCACCAGGAAATGAACCATGGACCTCCAATGTTGTAGGCAGGAGCCCAATCACTTGAGCCCCATCCATTTCCATGCCTAGTGGTTGTATTTCACAGGTTTCTTTGATTTTTGGTTCAATTCTTTTCTAAAATTTTAAGATTGCTCTGGTTTAGTTAGCAATACAGGAGCAGGAAGACTCTACTGATTCACAGATGAGATAACGTGTGCCTGGGAAAGAAACAGGAAAGTTAAGCCTTGTCTTCCTTCACTCTTACTTTAGAGCTTATGGTACACTTTGGCAAACCATTTCCAGCAGTGGAAGCCTTCAAATCCTACTGATTTCTTCTGAAAAATTGATTCAAAACCAGTTTATGCTGGTTAAACCAGCTGAAGAGAAACCACATTCAGTCCACAACTGCAATCTCTCTCTTTACATGGAGGAATATGTCAATTCCTCTAACTGTTGGCTGCTCACCTGCAGGTTTTACTTAGTCTATTCACGTCAATGGAGGGGGATGGTCAGCATTTCCAGCTGCAGGAAGAGGGAGCAACTCACAGTTTTCCTTTTGACCTCTTTGTCTCTCTATCCCCAGTCCATACTAGATTAAGCCTGCAGCATTTCCTTGGTTTTCAGGTCCCCAAAGCAGATCCCTCAGACTTTTTCTATGCTTTCTTCTTATTTTCTTAGAGAATCCTACCTGGGCTTCTCCAATGACCTCTTCCAAGAAGCTACCCACCACAGTAATATTTGAAATTATTTTTACTATGGCTGCATGTTTAAATTTGTCTGGGCTGTTGTAACAAAGTATGACACACTGGTTTGATTAAATAATAGAAATTTATTGTCTCAGAGTACTGGAAGCTGGCAGTCTAATTCTCAGTTTATGGCCCAACCATGGTTCCTCTTATGGGAAGAATCCATACCTCTCACCTGGCTTCTGGTGGGTAACAATCAATCTATGGTATTCCATGTCTGGTGGAGGCATAAGTCAATATCAGCCTCATCACATCTCTCTCTCTCTCTTACTGCTTTAATTTCCTCTGTTTATATGGTCATAGTAGTATTGGATTAAGAGCCCACTCTCATCCAACTTGACCCCATTTTAATAACATCTTCAAAGTTCCTATTGCCAAATGATGTTACATTCACTGGAACAAGTATGTGGACTTGAACATCTCTTTAGGGGACATAATTCAATTCATAACACTATTTTTTTTTTCAAAATTGTATTACTATGACAAAATCTCTAACAATTGCAAATGTAAAGTCATATATGCCACACTGTATTTCTGTTGGTACATATAATTTAAATGTATTCCCATTGTTATGCAGATGAAAATTAAAAACTTAAAATTTGGAGTCATTTATTCAAAACGTAACAATTACCTGGTGTCAAGGTCAGAGATAAATTCATGTCTTCTGATTCCTAATTCAAGATTCTGTCCTCCAGGTTTAAGCAGATATTCTGCATCCCTTCTTTCTGGCAGTGACCATTCAGACTTCAATAATCCCTACCATGGAAGGGCCTGCAATACCAAAGATAAATATTCTATGGTAATTCCTTGAGTGTTTTAATATTTTTGTGACCAAAGCTAATGTATAGATGCTAAGGTCCTACCTATCTTAGGTTACCATGAATATAATCATCTATGAAATCCTTCATTCACCAAAGATTTTCTCAACCAATTCCAAGCTAAAAGTGACAAAAAAGAATGTAATATGGGGTATTAGTTGAGAGAGTCCTGCTATTTTCTCATATGAAATGACAAAAATCTCTAGAGAATATTGGTTGTGGCTAATGAAAGTAAACAGGCTAATAGGCCAAGCCCTTAATATCAATACTTGTAGGTATGAAATGTATTCTTATAAAAATGAGAACTTTAAACATTTAAATAGTATTTAATGTAAAATTATCTTAATACTTAAACAAATTATGTTCAATTACTAGGTACAAATTGAGAATTTGTATGTACAAATGTGTTTTCATAAAATTCCACAAATTAAAATTACACTTTATATATTATATAAACACAAACTCACATACAGATGATAGATAGATGATAGATAGATAAATAGATAGATAGATAGATAGATAGATAGATAGATAGATAGATAGATAGATAGATGATAGATAGTAGAAGAAGAAAGACAGAGAGAGACAAGGAAAGATGATTAGGATATATCCCTTAGTTGTATTTCAGGATTGGGATGGGTTGACATTACTATATTCCACAAGAAAACTGTGGAGAATTTGTTTTGAAAACTTAGATCATACTTTAGTATGATCACTTATTAGGAATTTCACCCTAGTTCAGTGAATTTAACTCTCTGAGCTTGTATTGTTTATATTAAACAGACATAAGAAATTAAATTAGGAATACATATGAGTCTTTAATACATCTTACATATGACATCAGTTAATGCAATAGTTCACAACTTTGGGATGATTTTGCTCCCCAGGGGGCATTTGACAATATCTGGGATCATGAATGCAATTGTCATAGCTGGAGAGGTTATATTGATATCAAGTAGGCAGTGACTAGAAATTTTGTTATATATTCTATAAAGATAAGATAACTATGCTCACTCCCAAAAACAAAGAATTAAAAGGCAAAAACATCAAATTCGCAGGTAGAGTAATGCTGGATTATTGGTAACTTTGAATTTTTCCTACTTCTTTTATTCCATTTTCATCTTCCTTTCCATTCTACTAGATTATGTAATGATATGATTTTTTTCTATACACTATTCTCATTTGATCCTCACAAAACCACTGTCAGGTTATAAGTTCAAATATTATTTTATCTATTTCACTAAATGTTTAGTGAGTTTACAAAGCAAAAAAGCATGTAAGAGCTAGCAATAAGATAAAGACTTTGGTACCATGTAAACACTTCTCCCTTACAGATATAAATATACAAAGGAAACTTCATCCTCTTTGACCACTATTGATGTCTTGACTAAATACTATTATTAATCTCTAGTTCTTCTGCAGCAACCTAAGAGAAATCAATATTCACGTGGCTGGATGTTGTATATGCCTGTGCCAATAGGTTTCAACCTGACATTCACCTGTCTTCCTATTCAGACACTAGGATTATAAATCAGCCCAAAACACAAATAAAAGAGAATAAAATAAACAACTATCTATTGTTGGGGCTTCCACCCATAGATCTTGCTGAAGAGTGTTGCATAAAAAACAACCAGCTTCTCAAATTCCACTTCTAAATTTATATTACTTCCCTTTACTTGCCTATTCTTCCTTTTTATTTTTTATTTAGGTTTTGTTTTTAAAGATGATTTTGTTTACATAATGTTAAATAAAAAATACAGGGGATTCTCATATGTCTGACTCACTCCCCCTTCCACACTTTCTCCCTTTAACATCATCTTTCATTCATGTGGTACATTTGTTACAATTGATGGACACATATTAAAGCATTGCTGGTAACCATGGATTCTAGTTTGTGATATAGTTTACAATTTGCCCCCCAATATTTTACAGGTTTTGACAAAATTTATAATGTTCAGTATTCATCATTGCAATGTTATGCAGGACAATTCCATGTCCCAAAAGTGCTGCCACTTTACACTTATTTTTCCCTCCCCTTCCCCTCATAACCTCTTGTGGCCACTGCCTTTTATATCAATGATCCAAGTTCTTCCATTGCTAGAATAATAATAAGTCTACTTTATTCCATGGTTGCATTTGTCCCTTATGCTTGTTCATTTCACAATCTTGAGGATTTTGTGATTGTGATGTCCACTCTCTTTCTGCTAAGATGAAGCTGAGTTTCCATGGAGCAGATGGACAGAAATGTCTTGCTTGCAGTTGTAGATACTCTGTTTATTTGGACTGGGCATTGTCCATCATCTTTTTGTTAGTTGTCCTGAGTGAGTCCAGTGAACTGCAGAGTAGGTGTTGCAACTCTGCTGAGATTCCAGGCTCAACCAGCATATAAGCACATTAAATTTTTAAATCTCTAAGATATATATTTAATATGTATAATGCTAATTATATGTTCAAATAAAAGTGGCAGAAGGGTGATGTGCAGGGAAATTATAAATGATTCTAATTCTGTTACATTGGGAAGCATATGTTCCAAACTAAGTCCCACTGGCAGGGTGTTGAATTCTTGAAATTACTGCCCTGCCTTTTGTGTCTAGATGATTTTAGAGCCCTCAGGAGCCCCACTTTTTGAGGCAATATTTAATGGGAAGTCAGCGAGATCCAGCTGAGATATCCATAAGCATTTACTAGTCTTTTAATTGAACATTTTAAATACAGCATCTTTTCTTTCTATATTCTCAATCATATTCTTAAGAGGATAGTTTAAAATGGAATAACATATGTATAATCAACTGAGGTGCCTGGAGGTGAACACAATGCCAAGATTATAAAATCCATTGCAAACATTTTCAGTTTTACGGGCAATTTCAGCCCTAATTCATGTTGCAACAGCCACATATTGTATCTATTGTCTGGTATTCTAAAAAATCCCTATTCCCTCAAGTCCTGGAAATCCCTTTTCTTCAATGGACAGTGTGTTAAATCCTGTTTATGTTTTAATCATTCTTTTAAATCTATCCTTTTTATTCAAATTTCTGTGTTCAAGTAAGTCTAAATAAATTGTTCTATGATATATGATTTCATCTAATTCAGCTATACTTTTATTTTGACATTGATACTCATTATCATCATGTAAAAATATCTATGTCCATTAATACATCAAAAGAATTTCATACATAACATCAACCACTGAGGTAGTTTTAATTTCAGAAATTTTTGCTTTCATTTCTATGTAGATTATTTGTGATAATAAATGTACTTCTCAGAAATGAAGAGCACTCATGTTCTATGGATAAAAAGAACTTTGTCTTTCAAAGTATCCAACAGTAAGTTAATTCTTTTATTTTTTTAAAGAAATGTATTTGGAAAATTTATACCCATTAGTCAAATAAATGGTTATTCCTGACTTCTCTTGGTAAATGAAATTTGGAATTTTATTTACCAGTCACTCATATCAGTACTATATAAAGACTAATCTTTTCTTAAATGTAATAAAAATCTTCCAAATAATTTGCATGTTTCTTCCCCATAAAAATAACAGTTACAATCAGTATGTTTCATTTCATGGAAATCCCATGTTTTATCTAAGCTGACTTCCACATCTACTTTCTTCATAAAAGTCCATATTCACCCTCAGTAATGTCCTTGATATTTTAAATATACCTATGTAGACACATCTGCAACCATTAGTCTAGGATT
>JAQZBX010080128.1:0-13870 GCA_029593785.1 Cabassous unicinctus
AAAAAAAAAAAAAAAAAAAGGCAGACTGTTTATTAGTTTGAAATTGTTAGTATAATTGGAGAAGTATCTGTTTAATGTGGAGAATGATATTTAATGGAGTCTGTTGATTCTTGCCTCTAATTTGGTATTGTCTTTCTTTTTTCTTCTTGCAGTGTGTTAACGGGGCACAATCACTATGTAATGTGTGCTCAGTTCCACCCCTCAGAAGACCTGGTTGTATCAGCCAGCCTGGACCAGACTGTGCGCGTTTGGGATATTTCTGGTGAGCTACCCAAGTTCAGGGGGAGCCAAGTCACATCTGGTACAAAACTGCAATTGCTTAAAGTAGCAAGAGTATTTGGCTTAGAACAGGAATATTTAGAATCTTTGTTTTTAAGGGTATTGAATCTGCTTCAGTGATTCTTTTTATTAGAGGTGTTCCATGAGAAAAGTGATTGTTCTGGAAAATTCATTTTAATTTGAAGAAATATTCATTTTGTAGTTTGATCAGTTTTTACTTAAAATCTATGTATTTTTGGGAGTATTTGATTAAGAATCAAGCTTTTTTTTTCATTGAAATAAAAAAATACTTGCTTAACAAAAATGAATTTTGAAGATACATTAGTGCAGGGCAACAGGACTCTTGGATCCTATTGCCACATTTAGAAATAAGGAAGTCTTTCTATTAGATTTCTTCTAGTGTAAGGAACATGAAGGGTAGGGAGAGGTTTATGTCCAAAATGTCTTATATTGGGCAGACTTCTAGTAGACTGGTAGGACCAGAAATTAAATTTCTTGTAGATTTTGGATATTGGGGTAATCCCTCCTTTCACAGTCTGTGTATCTTGATTTTGAGATTGTGATTTAAATGTTTAGTGCTCTATGGAGGAGATCTAAGAAATTACTGACCAGAGAATTAAAATACAGGGATAAGATTGTACCTATGAAATAGACATGCTAGGTAGATGGAAGTTCCTTGTTGAGTGTTGGAATAGGGAAAAGAGAATCTAAATGCCATGGTTCTCTTCCCAGTTAAAATTGTTTGGGGGAGCAGATGTAGCTCAAGTGGTTGAGCACCTGCTTCCCATGTACAAGATCCTGGGTTCGATCCCTTTTACTGCCTAAAAACAAACAAACAAACAAACAAAAAACAAGTAAACAAATGAGAAAACCAACTCGGGGGAGCCAGTGTAGTGCCGGCTTCCCACATACAAGGTCCCGGGTTCAATCCCTGGCCCTAGTACCAAAAAAAAAAATTGTTTGTCACTTGCTGAATTGTCTCCTATTCATTTTTTGCTGTACAAAATTTTAGAGATTGGGTTCTCTAAAAGGTCAGTGGCTAGACTACAATGTTTTTATTCTGTAAAAGGAAGGCCCCCTCCTAGGTCCTTGCCTGATTTTTTTATGGTAACAAAACAGTCACCCTTCTGTATTGTGCCCAGCGTAGAAACAAGCTAAAGGGAAATGGGAACAATTGGAGAGTAGAACCTCTAGATCATGCTGTCTTTGCAGTATTTGAAAGCTCAGAATTGTAAGGGAGTGGTGTAAACAAGATTGTAGTGGAGATAGGACAATTGTACTCTCTTCCTCTAGGGCTTTTGCCATTGCAGTTTTTCGTCAGACTGACTAGGCTTATTGAAGTACACCCAGATGTGATCAGCCATGCCAACAGGAGGAGCTAGGCACAGGCACTATGAGCCTGTGCCCTCTCCTCTGCCAATACCAGGGATCTTAACATCTGCTCTGCCAATAACCTAGCTATGGCTTTCTATGGTTTTTCACTGTGCACACATTCAAAGCACCCTCTCTGTCTCAAAGTATAAGATCCTGATAGAGTTGGATCCTGGCTTGTGCTGTGCCAGCCAAGGAGGGTTGATTATTTAGCATAGCCTTTCTTAACTGGGGTTCTGTGAGAGAATTAAGCCCTACAGAAAATACTTGAAGTGACTGTTTTCTCAATTCTTCCAAGAATGTTACTCAGTTAATGCCATTCTAGATTATTAGAGAGATGCTAATTCATTACAAATGTAAACTGATGCTTTAGGCCATTTGGGCTTAATTCTTTCCCAGACTACTGGTTGAGAAGGGTCTTAATACTGCTCCCCTCTAAGAGTACTGTTTCTGCCACCTGATGCTAGCACAGCTTCTTCCCTGTGTTCTAGCTAAAACAAGTTGGGGCAGTCAGGTGGAAGGATTCCAGCTGGTGATCATGAACTGCCCAAGGCAAGAAACACTTTTCCTTCACCTTTTTTGAGCAGAGAACATTTTTGCATCAGAATTAAAGGCCCTAGATCAGAGAAGAGAGGGAGAGAGTATAATCCCAATGGGTTATACTTGCTCTTGAATGTGTGAAGTGCATGGATTACTATATGATAACATTGTAGTCCCTATGCCTTGGGTATGTGATAATGAGAATTTTGTGCTTACTTGCTGTACTAATGTTAATATTTTCTTTCACCGTTTCTAATTGTTTTTCTGTATCCCTAACTCTATTGGCTTCCAGTAACCCCTTAACCAGAGTGGAAAAGGATGCTTTGGTATTTAACAAAGTGGACAGAGCTTTGGGGTTAGGCTTTTGCATTTATTCTTTCCTTTTCCAGAGGCCAGCATATACTTTTCATCAGGGTTATTTTTGCTTGGGTTCAAATAAGTGCCAAACAAAGGAAGAGAAGATAGCTTTCAGGCCTGTTAGAGACCAACCAAAAGTTGGTTCTGAGTAAGAGAATGAACCCCTAAATTTAGAGGACTCGTGAAAATTCTAATTTTTCTCTTTTAGAAAGAGGACACACTCTGAGCTAGGTAAACAGTAAGAGAATGTAGAGATCTTTAAAGGAAATGAACTCCAGCTTAATGAGGCTTGGCTTAACCTGAATCTTTTGTTAGCCTGGCAGAAGCTCTTTGTTTAGAAGGAAGTATATTTACAACCTAGTTAGAGTAGATAGGTTATTTCTTTGGCATGAGCTTCCAAGTAAACTGATAGTTAAATTAATGTGCTTACACTTTTGCATGTCAAGCTCATGTACTTCAGGCTTAATCTTTGAAATAGCTACTAAAAAAGTATTAATTTGCTGCCAGATCCTGTCCTCATCCCTCTCTTTTTACTGCTTCCCCTGGTCCCCATTGGGAGGCATGCATCAAACTGGTCTGTTCTGAGAGTGTCCTCTTATCCCTCTGGATTTGGGTAGCTGCTGTAGAAATTTTCCATTTGTCGTTCAGTCCTAGTGTGTGGCTTGTCAAAGGCACAGACATTTCTTCTCTAAGTATCTTTTCACTGCCTGTCACTATTCATCTGTCTGTTTTTGTCCTTCCCCCCTTCCTGGATCATTACATGCTAGGGCAACAAAGGCTTCCATTCTGTCATACAGCTTTCCCTTTTAATGTGTTTGTTGAAGCTTATTGGAGGTGAGGTTCCTCACAGCTGTTTATCTGTCTTCCCTTGTTCCCTTGAATCTGTTTCATACACCAGACTCATTAGAAAAAAGTTGACAGATCCCACTAAAGGGACAAGTGAAATATGTGATGACAGGAGGCATCCCTGTGATAATATATTTTATGAAGCCTTGAGAGAGTGATGTAAAAAAACAAAACAAAACAAAAAAAACATTAGCTTTGTTTCCTTCTACCTATTGGCTAAATGCTCATTTTGGACAGAGACCAGGTAATCAGAGCTGGCATGTACTTTTAAGCTTTTGCTTTTCTCCAGTGCTGTTATTTAGGTGCCACTATAACAGAAAAAGAGATATAGTGTAGTTTTAAAATGAGTATAAGCATAGTCATTGAAATTAAGGTTTCACATATTTCTGCTGATGCCATGTTTTTGGTTTGAAATTATGTAGGTTTATTTCAATGATAGGTTTTTTGTTTTCCCACATTATAGATAATTGTTTTTTTTTGTTTTACAAATGCTAGGTAATCTCATCTACTTTCCCTCCAAATACCTCAAAAGATAGGGTTTTATTTCCAGTTCTTCTCTTTTCAGATCTATAAACTGGTGAATTAAACCTGGCTTGCCTACTTCAGAGGGTTGTTATCAGGATCAAAATATGTAACATATGTAAGAGTGCTTCAAAAATCACAGAATGCTTTTCAAATGTAAGGTAGTGGTATTATATTTTGGTTCTGACTCTAACACTAATACTCATCTTTTGAAGATGGGTGTAGTTGAGCGATAAAGGTGGGTCCTATACAGATAAAACTCTTGTCCTGATGTCTTTTTTTCCATTGTTTTAAAATTATGGACTAATTCTTTCCAGGGACACCACCCAACAAAATATTTAATAGCAAAATACAAGCAGTCAGATCTTTAACCAACCAAGAGTCCATAGAAGGTATGAGTGCACTGTATATATAATCCATAGTTGTGCAGTGTCTCCCACCACATAACTGTTTTGTACTTCATAGGTCCAGTTTTCCATAACCCACTTGGAACTTCCCCATGAGTTACCTGGAAAATTCCAGTTTCAGAAACACTAATCTGTGGCCTTCCCAAAAAGCTTTTCTTTAAGATTCTTGGGATGATGAAAGAAAAAGTGCTATAGATTTCATAAAGTTGAAAGTGGACTTGGAATGTTTACCATTTGAGGCCATTTTTCAATACTGCTGAAGAATGGAAAATGGACATTATCTGAAGTAGACAGCTCTTGAGTTGAGATTTGTTGAAGAGGTTAGTTGAGTTTGGGTTGATCTCATCCACAAAGAAATCCCAGCAATTGGCTTGTTAAGTTAGAGATAGGGAAGCAAATGGGATGATAGTGAATGCACTTCAATATTTTAACATTTTTAGAAAGAAATAAGAGCTCCTGAGTCTCTTTCTTCAGTATTTCTCCCCTCATCAGTCTCTTTCCCCCTCTTTTTCTTTAATGTCAATCTGTCACTGTACTTTCTGTGCTTCTGAAATGGTGCCCTTTTTGATAATGTGTTATGTTTGCATCTTTCATCCCACTCTTTACCCCTTCAAAGGCCTAAGGAAAAAAAACTTGTCCCCTGGTGCAGTGGAATCAGATGTGAGAGGAATAACTGGGGTTGATCTGTTTGGAACTACAGATGCGGTGGTGAAACACGTGCTGGAGGTACTCATCTCTGTAGCTGGTGGGAGGATATGGGCTCTTCTCTAGTGAAACAGTGGCAACATGATGTTATTTATTCATTCCTTCAACAAATATTTATGGAGTGCTTATTAAGTGTCAGGTACTGTTCTAGGCACTGGAAATAGAACAGCGTGTGAGCCAACAGAAATGAAGCTTATGTGCAACCTGAGGGAAAGCAGTATTACCTTATAAACCCAGTGGGTAGAGAGGGAGAAAGCTGGGGATAGGCACCATCATCATCCAAAAGAAGAACCCGTTCTTAAGCCTCTTGTAAGAAGGGAAAAACTAATTTAACCAAATTTATTGAGAACAAACCATGTCTAGATAAGTTGCTGGCATGGTGGGAAAATAGAAAAAAATAAAGAAAATGAACTAATTAAAAAAAACAACACCTAATTTAATCCTCACAGCTGAAGTAGTAATATCTACTGAAGTACATATTATTAATCCCATTTTGCAGATGAAAAAATTGAGATTTAGAAAAATTAAGCAGTTTTCCAAAGTCCACATATATCTAAATAGAAGAACTGGGGTTCAAGCTTGGATCTGTCTGACTCTAAACCCTAGGTGCTTTTTACCACATTATGATACATCTCAAAAATACTGCCGATTTGAAACTGCCTCATCTATGATTCTGTCACAGTACAGCGTACAACTATATAAATAAGGGTTTAAGTTCTTAAACTTTTTGGTCTCAGTACCTGTTTATACCCTTAAAATGTATTTAGGGCCCCAAAGAGTGAGTTTATTTGTTGGTTTGTTTATGTGAGTTACTCCTGTCAGTTTTTTTACCATATTGGAAATTAAAACCAAGAACTTATAGAGCATGAAATATCTACGCACACACTCCATAAACTGTCAGACCAATGATATCATCACAAGTCAAGTAGCCACTGTACACTCAGGAGAGAATTAGAATGAAAAGGTAAAGAAAATCTTAGTATTATTATAAAAATAGTTTTGATCTTACAGACCCCCTAAAAGGGTCTTGGGGACCTTCCAGAAGTTTCCAGACCATACTTTGAGAATTGCTGCTTTACATGATAAAAAGTCTTTATTCTTTAGATGTTAATAATTGGTTGAAGAATAAGATGTAAGTAGACAAGTAACAAAGCTAGGCGGTATATCTTAAATGCAAATGAAGCTGAATTTATAGAAAGATTTGGGAATTCACATGAGAATTTGGGGATAATGTTGGGTGACATGATAGCCCTCTGACTCTTCAAAAAGCAGCAGAGTCCCTTGAATCTTTTCATATAAATAGTAATTATCAGACACCTTTTCTAACTACCAGCATGGTTCATTGATTTGCTTTGAGTCAGCAGTTACCAAGTCATTTTAGAAGAACCACTTCTGGTTTTCTACAGGGTCATGATCGCGGAGTAAACTGGGCTGCCTTCCACCCCACAATGCCCCTTATTGTATCTGGCGCAGATGACCGTCAAGTAAAGATCTGGCGCATGAATGGTGAGTGAAGTAATGATAATATCTTAGTCCATGTCTAAAAAATTGACTGCTGGCTGTGAGCAAGGTGAAGTAGCTAGGACTTCTGGGCTTTGTGACCTATTTTCCTACATTGGATGGTTGTCTTAAGCTAATCTTGAAAGCATAGAAATTGCCCCTTTCCCTTTTTTCTGTGATGGCATCCTAATTTTAAGGAATATGAACAGGGTTAAGAGTAATTAATTCATTCATTCAACAAATATTTGAGTACCTACTTTGTACTAGTCATTGTTCAAGTCTCTAGTGACACAGTGGTCACTAAAACAGATAAAGCTTCTGATTTATGTAGCTTATATTTGTTTTATTTATTTATTTATTTGAAAAGATTTATTTATTTACTTTTATCCATTTTTACACACACACACACCCATTTTTGCTGTTTTTGTGTCCATTCGCTGGGCAATTCTGTGTATCTGTTTCCTGCCCTCTCTTCTCATCCTTCTCCTCTTGTCTTCACTGGGATTCGATCCTGGGAACCTCCGATGTGGGAGAGAGGCATCCTACCGCCTGCGCCACCTTAGTTTCTGTTTTTTTTGTTATGTCTCATCTTGGCTCTCCCTTGTGTCACTCTTCTGTTACATCATCATCTTGCTGTGTGGCTCCATGGGTCCTGACAGTGCACCTGCGCATGGGGCCTGATGACCCGCGCACCTTCTATATTTTTCTTTATTTTTACCGGGAGGTCCCGGGGATCAAACCCAGGTCCCTCCATATGGAAGACGGATGCCCAACCATTTGAGCCACATCCGTCCCCACTTTTGTTTTATAATGGCAGCTAGGGACAAATGCTGTCAAGACAAGTGAAACAGGGTAAGGGGATAAAGAATGATGAAGAAGGGGTGTTATAATTGATAGGTGCCAGAATGAAAGAACAAATATGTAAAGAGTAAGAGGCCTAAATGAAGAAAATTGCCCTATTAGAAAGCAGTTGCTAATATAGCATTTTGTAGTACTTAGCGTTTGGTTAAAAGAGTGTCATATCGCCAAATCCCAAAGTTATAGTAGGGAGCTGTGATGACCGGATTCTTTTTTGTCCTTCAGAATCAAAGGCATGGGAAGTTGATACCTGCCGAGGCCATTACAACAACGTGTCTTGTGCTGTCTTCCACCCGCGCCAAGAATTGATCCTCAGCAATTCTGAGGACAAGAGTATCCGAGTTTGGGATATGTCTAAGCGGTGAGGGGGTTAATGATGATGTGTGACCAAATCCAGGGGAAAACCCCTTTCTCTCTCTCACTTTGACGTTAAAAAATGAGATTAGGATATTTGTATTTATTTGTCACGTCTTTATCATGTCAAAAATCAAATTATATATTATGAAAATTAGATCTAGAATTAGGTCTAGCATTAGTAGACATTTATGAATTTTAGTTACTAATTTTCAGTCTAGTAGAAATCTCCATGTGTATCCATATATCCTTCTGTACACTAAATTTAAGCACGTTCTTCATCTTCTCTCCCACTAATTCTGAAGCTAGAGAAGCAAGAATATGAAAGGAAAGCAGTACAGTAGAAAGTCATGATAAATAGGGGGAAACTGAAATATCAATATAATAGGGCCAGTTTGAAGTCTCTTTCTTTTCTTTGGTAGAGTTTATCATGACTACCTTTACTTAGGTTATGCAATTTACTGTCCCTGCTTTAATATTTTAATCAGCTTGTTGTCTTAACACTCAGTATTCCTGTGTATGACAAGTTGAAGATTCTTAGGAAATTAATCTCTTTTTTCTCTGTGTAACTTCCTTTTTCTTTCCAAGGACTGGGGTTCAAACCTTCCGCAGGGATCATGATCGTTTCTGGGTTCTGGCTGCCCACCCCAATCTCAATCTCTTTGCTGCAGGTAAGGGCCATTTCTTCTTTTTTTCCTTGGTTTAGTTCAGAGTTTATAAGACTGATAATGATTCTCCATTAGCTCAGTCTCCAATAAATTCATAGTATGATGACAAGAAGTAGAATTCTCAATGCCACTTAGCTGAAACTTTTCTCCTTTCCCCCTTCCCTTATCTTGGAATAGTATTTTTATTGTTCTTTCTCCATCAAGATCCATTTAACAATAAATCCTTCTCTTTGATTAGTTCTTAGAAACTTGGGAGTCTAATACTGGATATTTGGAGTTCTCTGACTGGAGGGAGCTAAAAGCTGATTTATTCATTCAGTTAGCAAATATGTATTGAGTGTCACTGGGTACTGGTGTTACAGCAATGCATACAACAAAGTCCTTGCCTTTATTTCTAGTGTAGAGAGATAAACAATGAAACGATAAATATGTAAAGTAACAAATGGTAAAACTTTGAAGAAAATAAGCAAAAGTAAATAAAATAGGGTTGTGTGTGGGGACAGCTATTCTGTATCAGGTGGTCAGGAAAGTAAAGGGGAATGAGCCAGTGGGAACAACAAATGCAAAGACTGATGTGAGAGGTGGTGCATAGCATGTTTGAGGATCATAAAAGAGGCCAGTTAGAGCACAGTGAGTAAGGGGATAAAAGTAAGGGGATAAAGGAGGTGAGACCATGGCCAAATCTTGCATTGCTTTGTAGGGCATGGTTAGAATTTAAGATTTTATTCTGAGTGAATGGAAAGGTATTGGAAGGTTTTGAGCAGGGGAGTGACATGATCTAGCTCATGTGTAGAAAACAGACTGTAGGATGATAAGGGTGGAAGGTTTCTGTAAAGGATAAACGATGCCAGTAGGGAAAAAGCCAAAGATTTTTTAAAAGCAGAACCAAAAAAGCTTAAGCCAACATCCTTTAATTCAGCAAATATTTTTATGTTCTTGTTATATGCTAGGGACAGGGGGTAGGATGTAAATTATAATTTCTTCTTCCTCCGAGTTCACAGTATTGTGGGGGTGATTGACCTAAATAAGTGCTATAATAGAAGTTTCTACAAAACATTAGGGGAACACAGAGGAGGGAGTGTCTAACTGAGGTATCTCCAGTTTACAGCCTTTTTTCCTGCCTACATTAATTCTTTCTTCTCCCTGTGCTCCAGGCCATGATGGTGGCATGATTGTGTTTAAACTGGAACGAGAACGACCAGCTTATGCTGTTCATGGCAATATGCTGCATTATGTCAAGGACCGGTTCTTACGTCAGCTGGATTTCAACAGCTCCAAAGATGTAGCTGTTATGCAGTTGCGGAGGTAAATCGGACTCATTTTTTCTCTCCAAACCCTCTCATCCATTTTTTAAAAAAATTTAACTTAACTTTATTTAACTTGTGATTTGAGGAGTTACTTTTTCACAAGATAAAAATCTATTTTCTTTATCAGCAGAAACTGGTTTTAGATTTTAAAACCCATACCAAAAATGTGAAGAAAACAAATATTTTCGAATAAGTAAACTTTTAAAAGATAATTGAATGCAAATATTGGTATGTACTGTGAAAAATCTTGATTTTTATGAACAATAAAAAAAAAAATTAAAAAAAAGATAATTGAAGTGGTGGAATTAATGAATAAATCCTTTCATTGAATTTCTAAAAGCTGAGATCATTTTTGCTTAATGGATTTTGAACAAAAGTTTGAGGTTTTAAAAATCTAATCTCTGTAGATAAAGTGATGTTTTACTCTATTTTTTAAAGTACAACTGGAAACAAGCTTTTCTTAGGTGTGGTTTTTTTTTGTTTTGTTTTGTTTTGTCTTTGTTTTAGAGAGAAGTTGTAGGTTTGCAGAAAATAAGACTTTCCATATTTCCCCCACCCCCTTTTGTTAATACCTTGCATTAATGTGGCATTTTGGTTACACTTGATGAAAGAATGTTATTCTAATTGTACTGTTAACTGTAGTCCATAGTTTAAGTTCACTGTTTGTGTTGTACAGTCCTATGGGTTGTTTTTGTTTTTTTTTTTAATTTAATTTAGTTTTTATTCTTAATATATAGATACACAACCTAAAATCTCCCCCTTTAACCACATTCAAGTATATAATTCAGAGGTGTTAAATATATTCACAGTGTTGTGTTACCATTATCACCATCCAGCACTGAAAGTTTCCCATCACCTCCAGCAGAAATTCTGTATCAGTTAAGCATTAACTCCCCATTCCCTATCCCCACCCCAGCCCCTGGTAACCTGTATTCTAGTTTCTGACTGTATGAATTTGCTTATTTGAATTATTTCTTGCCGGTGAGATTATACAATATTTGTTCTTTTGTGTCTTGGTTACTTCACTCAACATGGCTTCAAGGTTCATCCATGTTGTTGCATATATTAGAACTTCATTCCTTTTCACTGCTGAATAATATTCCATTGTGTGTGTATACCACACTTTGTTTATCCATTCATCTGTTGATGGACATTTGAGTTGCTTCCATCTTTTGGCTATTGCGAATGGTGCTGCTATGAACATCGGTGTGCAAATATCTGTTCGAGTCCCTCCCATCCAATACCCATAAACCACCATGATACAATACTCATGAACAAGACTCTATTCTTTTAACACTATTGTGGATCTAGTCTCCTGTCTCAGATGGGATGAGGCTGCTCATTTTAAACCTTAGGATCATGATGGGCAAGGAGGTGACCATGAGTAGAATGGGAGTCCTCCAGCTGAGAATGCTAATGACCCAGTGGAGAAGAAATCATACTGCCACATCTGCCAGTTCTTCTGCAAATTAGTTCTTCTGCAAATTCCTGGTAGAGAGTAGCCCAACTTGGTGACAGACCTTTTTCCTTTATTTGGCTTTTCATTTCTGCAACTCTTCCTTTGCTTTCCAGCAAAATGTATACAACTCTAAACTAGAATATATGTCTCTGGAAACTCTTAACTCTAAAGGAATGATAGCCTCTGGGATGCCTGGCAAAAGGAGCTGTCCTCTTGGAAAGCCAGCTGCATTATCATGCTAAAACATTCATGGTGGCAAACTTTGGCATGTGGGTTTGATATCCACCCTCCAGCATCACTAAAATAAAAAAAAGATGGGTTTATGGGAGCACTCCAAGGGGCAGGAGAAACCAGCCAGAGACAGATCACATCATGTTATTCTGTGGTGTCCACTGCAGTTATGTGTAGGAATTTGTACCCAGGCAGAACTAATCCCGTTCCTAACCCTACCTTCTGTTGAATAATTGGAGTTGTATTAGGGTTTGCTTTTTTAAAACTATTATTTGCTCAGAGCTGAGATAAAGTCCCCAAGCCTTAAAGGAAGGAAGAGTATAATTGCAATATTACTTTTTATGAAAGAATAATGAGTAGGGGAGCAGGTGTAGCTCAGTGGTTGAGTACCTGTTTCCCATGTATGAGGTCCTGGGGTCAATCCCCGGTTCCCTCCTCAAAAAAAAAAAAAAATTAATGAGTACATGTGTAAAGACTGCATAATTAAGAGGTATAGGGGTAATTCCTTTCTTATTTCTATCTTTATGCCTCTTTTCCTGTTTTCTTCTTTTTCCATATATATTGCCAGTGGTTCCAAGTTTCCGGTATTCAATATGTCATATAATCCAGCAGAAAATGCAGTTCTACTCTGTACAGTAAGTAACCCTTGGGGTCCCAGGATCTCCCCATTTTCCATGCCATCTCTTTCTTATGCCCTTGAAGAATCTCCAGTGGCTAGTTTGAAGCTATTCAATGGTCATTTTGAAAGACTAACACTCAGAAGCCTAAACCAGTTAGGCTTCAGTTGTCAGAAACATGTTAAGGGTTTGTGAATGTGTATCTTTAATAAGGCTAACAACTTCTGAACTTCATGAAGTGTCAAGATGAATGACCCAGATCACTGAAAGTGATTTGAGCAATTGTTTAGGACCGTATCTTTTCTGTGCAAAATAAATGCTTAAATTGATCATTCCATATGGGTAAAAATAGAACAGCTGTGATTTTGAGGAGAGGGGAGGGTTCCTTTCAACAGAATTGCCTTCATGGTTATCAAGTAGCTCTCCCCATTTCTTGCTATAGTTGGGGGGAAAAAAAAAGGAAGGATAGCATTCTAATTGTAGTGCCCTGGTTGCTAAGTTAGAAAATATTAAAGGCTTTTCTTTCCCCATTTGAGTTATATTGTCTAATCCCAGCCCTTCAGTCTCTAGCAGTCCCATATTCTCTTGGCAATTGTCTTTAATCCAGCTTCATATCTATTTTCTCTTTCAAGCAGACTTTTAAGGTAATGAGTATATTCAAGTGAGACACCAAGACATTGAGGTCTTAGTCTGTTAATTTGTGGAATGGAGAGCAATCCTTATTTTCTTTCAAATCATACCAGCATCTTTGGGGATTAACGTGAATGCTGAATTCTTTAGCAAAGAGCCCTATAATTCTTAGAAATGGAAACATTCAAATGACCTTTGGGTGTAAGGTGAGAAAAGTATAGTTTCAGATTGTTGTCTGTGTAATGGAAGTGTTTTCTCTGTCAAAATGAGCTGGTTTCTTGAGTACCTCTCACTAACAATTTAATTTTCCCCTTTCTTCTACAGAGAGCCAGCAATTTAGAGAATAGTACCTATGATCTGTATACCATCCCCAAGGACGCTGACTCCCAGAATCCTGATGGTAGGCATTCTTTTTGTCTGCCCTCCTCTGCTTTCAACTCTCCCACCCACATCATCACTTCTCATCAAGTTTTTCACTTTCCATCCCCAGGCCATGGGCACATCGCTCATGTCTGTTGCCAGGTGCTGCTGACAGTTGCATCAGAGGCGACGATGGTGTAAAATATTCATGTTCTTCCCTCCTCCTCCCCCCTTTTTTTAACCAGCTAGATATATATATTTTATAATTTGGTTATTAGAAACTCTCCATTTTCTCTTTCAGCACAGCATGCTATCCTAGTTTATTGTCAGCTGAGATGACTTCCACCCTGGTAGTTTCATTTATTTAAAAATGTTCCAATCTTGGAATGTCTCATCCTGGGACTAGGGATTTATGTTCTCCCATTCACATCCAAATCTGATTTGCTTCCTTTTGCATGTCAGAAAGATGAGGCTGCTAACAGCCCCATACCCCACCTGGGATCCCAGGATCCAGCTGAGTCCCCTGCCTACTTCCTCCATCACCACCATCCCTTGTTGATGCCCTTACTATTAAAACTTGCTGACAAAACTGATTCTCTGAATAGATTTGACTCTTGCTTTTGCTCCTTTCAGTAGACTTTCTCTAGTGGGTTTATAAAAACCACCAGATCAAAGGTTTATTCCTCAGGTCCCCACTCTTAATAGCGTAATTTCATATATTTGGCCCCATCAACTGATTCTCAAGGAATACTTTATTACCCCAGCTGGATATATATATTTTCTGTGTTCGCTTTGTGGGTGCCGCCATATCATTATTGCTGCTAATATGATGTGCTCTCTCTCTTTTTTTTTTTTTCTC
>JAQZBX010080129.1:0-13866 GCA_029593785.1 Cabassous unicinctus
ATCTTTGTTCCCACCTCACCCCCAGCCCCATAAAACTGATACTTTGAACATGTTCTTTGAGCAACACTGCGCCCCTCTCAGCCAGATGGAGGAACGGGTACAAACCATGCTTGGTAGGGGTGTGCATCTTTGTAAGTAGGAAGTTGAGAATAGTACACAGTCTGTCCAAAAAATGAAAACTACCCTTCTCTGTTTTTAACTGCTGACATCTCTATGGAGCTAGGTAAGATAGAAAGGATTTCTGCCATTATTTCTGCTAAGTTACCTTGCAGATAGAAAATGGCCTGAAACAAAAGGATAGAAAGAGGCAGGTAATAGCAAATCAATATGAATTATCTTCCACTTGTAAGCACCTAACTCCACTTTAGTCACTACAGGCCCAAAGCAAGAATTAACTCACCATCTCTGAAAAAAGAGCAGCTCTTAAAAAAGAAAGAAAAAGAAAAGAAAAGGATATTCAAAATAAGAAAATGGTTTAAACAAAAGCAAATGAATCTGTTCCAACTTTAAGAACAAAAGAAACTAATATTAATTTTAAATCGTTTTATGTTTCTTTATTTTCTTCAACGTGTTCACGTTCAAGTCATGACATACTGCCAGATTCTGGCAGCCATCTTTTATAGGTCCTAGGGGAACATGCTTTGTAATAGGACTAAAAATTTAAGTAACTTGGACCAAATCACGCACATAGTGAGTAGGTGGGTGTGTCAGGGCTCAAACTCAAATCTGAGTCTCAATTTTCTCATGTGTAAAATGGTCTCAAAGTATGTATGTCAGAGAATTGTGATGACAAATCTGATTATATAAGGAAATTGCATAAAATAGAACTTGGTATATAATAAGTCTTCAACAGTTATACTTATTTTTACTATTATTCTTGTTCTTATTAGTAACTGGCAGTTCAAGAAACCTGTTGGCTCATCAAATAAATATCAACTTCCTTTTTGGGGAAAGAACTCAGAAATAAAGGTGAGCTTCCTATCAACAGTAATCCCAATAAGAAACAGCAATAATAATATCAGGATGGGTAAACCAGTTTAAGCTGCAGTAATACACAAAGCTCAAATCTCAGTGGATTAAAATAACAAAGTCCATTTCTTGAGAGTCAGCTGGGAACACTGCCCATCATTCTCTCTTGTCCTGATTCTAGAGCGACAGAGAATTCCCTTCTGTCAATGATACGATGATCACTGTGGCAGAGGGAGCAAGAGGACAGAGCTGAGCCAATGCTGACCCTTAAAGCTTCTACTTAGAAGAGACAAGACACTTGAGTTTACATGTCCCTTACTGAAACAAATCACCTGAGTGGAGAATGGCACCCCAGTCAGTGTCCAGATGGTGAGAAAACCAGAGTGTCTTGATAGGCCTAAAGCAGCAATCATCATTTCAACCATAGACTAAAGGCCCATACAGCGGGATCCAGGACATATGATTTCAGACATTACCTTGTCATCCTGACAATTCTGAAAGGGGGTGCTTTTGTCCCCAATTTAAAGATAAGGAACTGAAGTTCAAGCAGTTGAAAGACTTGCCAAGTACATGAAGCTAGAAGGTGACAGAATCAAGATCTGAATTCAGATCTTGTGCCCCACTGCCCTGCCATTCTTATCTACCATGGGCTTGGAAACAATGCTATAAGGAAACACTTACAGACCTTAGCTCACTTGGTCTTCCCAGCAACATTGTAAGGGAGGCGTATTTATATCCACTTTCAAATGAGAAAACTGAGGCTCTGAGAGGTTATTTAGGTGTTTTGCCCAAGGTACCACAGCTAGGACATAGACAGAGGTAGACTCAGAGCTGGCCCTGCCATCTCTTGATCCTAAAGCCTGTGCTTTTACCCACCACATATTACTACTTTCTTAGAAACTGAATGGTAATGAACTTGTGGTTTTGAGATGTTTATCTTGGAAGCTCAAACCCAGTTTCCCTGTGTACCATCTCCACCTCCAAAATATGCTATGTAATTTCCGTTCCTTTTTGTGTTATCTAAACAGTCTGTTGGAAATTCTGTAATTTTAGACACCCACATCTCACTGACCATTTAAAAGTCATGTCTTCACCTCTTTGAGTATTAACATAGGGAGCTTTAACAGAGAGATACAATATGTGTCCAGTGCATTTTCTTTACTAGATGACTCTTTAGGAAGGTGCATGCAGACAAAGCTATCTATTTCTTTTAAAAATGAGCGACTACTACATGCTTTGCAGTGAAAACACAAAGGGAAGGAACATGGAGCATAACTCTCTGATTATGTTATCACATCATACATTTTGTCTCCAAAAGTATCTAGGAATGACTAGAACTATATTTTATTTGAGATTTGACTGTATCCTGACATATATGGAACTTTCATTCCTTATAAATGTGGAGCTGATGGACAAAGCAATGCCTAGCTATGCCCTTGACCAGCCTCAATGGCTTTTTCTTCATCCACCAGCTCCCATGTTTTAAGGAGCAAAGCCAGATAAAATTTGGAATTGCATACACATGGGCAGACTTTTGGAGTATTAAATAATGCTTTTCGTTTGGTCATTGCTTGAAATAAAATAGAAACTGAAGTGTTTCCTGATAGCATTGTTGGAGAACAGTGATTTTGTTCTAGTGTCTTTATTGATTTGACTCTGTGGTCTTTTTAAAGAATGTCATTGCTTTTAAATGGTTCAACTAAGTAAAAGTAAGTGTAAACAACAGTGGTGATTATTTGATGAGACTGGGAAAACAAGGGCAGGCAGATCAAGGCATTAATTATGAATGGACATTTTGAGGGTATACAAAGAGCATGGATGTTTTTCTGAGTAACATCATGTTTTCCCTATTATCTTTTTGGGATTCATGTGAGGAGTTGATAGGGATTGATTATATATCCCTTAAGTCCTTATCTGTATTAATCCATTTCATCTTAGAGTAGGCTGAAAACTGTAGGCAGCAACTTGGCAGAGAATAGCCCTCTTAGAGATAGCTCAGTGTATTTAAACTTTTAATGCTAGCTACTTGATAAGGTGAGTTGAAGCACAGCCTAATGTTCAGATGGATGAGAAGTATAGTAGAGTGGAAAGAGGGCTGATTCTAGGATCACACTCCCTTGTTTTAATCATGGCTTTGCTGCTTACTAACTCTGGACCTCTGTTTCCCTATCTTTGAAATGGGATGTGTATAGAACTTACCTTGGCTTATGTGGTTGTTATGAGACTTAGGATAGTGCAAGCAACATACTTACAACAAACTGTGCTGGGCAAAGAGAAAGTACCATATGAACATTATTTATTACTAGAATTTGAGGGCCTTATGAATATTTTTCTTGGTGACTAGTTGAAACCCTCTTTTTCTTACTTTTTATTAGGAATTTCTGGTGGCTCTCTTTCTAGATAAAGTATGTGAAAAACAGAAAAATCACCAAGAACTATTGACAGAGGCTTGCACTAGAGTGAAGAGAGATTCTGAGACCAAGGGTAATAAATGCTCAGCTCCCTCAGCCACGCTGTTTAGTCTCCTAGCTGCTAACATAAATATCATACAATGGGTTTGCATAAACAATGTAAAGTTATTGGCTCATGGTTTGGAGAAGTCCACACTTGAGGCATTAGCAAGGCAATGATTTCTCCCCAAAGATTGTGGCATTCTGGGGCTGGCTGCCTGCGATCCTTGGTCCTTGGCTTTTCTGTCACATGGCACTGAATATGGTAGAGCCTTCTTTCTCTTCCAGATTCTCTTGACTTCCAGCTTCTGTCTGCTCCCTGTGGCTTCTTTTTCCTTGACCAAATTGCTTAGACTATAAGGACTTCAGCCATATTGGATTAAGGCCCACCCTCCTTCAGTTTGGGCACACCTCAATTAATAACTTTTTCAGAAGTACTATTTACAAATGGGCTTCCACCCACAAGACCAGGGATTGGAAACTGAATATGCCTTGTGTGGACATGATTTAATTCCCAACACACCTCTTTTGTTTGTCTCTAATAACAATACAAAGGCTTCTCCTATGAGCAGGGGAATAAGTTTGGCCAAGCCAAATCCAATGCTTTTGCTGGGGCAGGGAGCTGTGAGCATTTACCTCAGGTAATTACCCTGATATAGACAGCAGAGGACATAGACCCATAGATAATGATGCTACCAACAAGGCTTCCAATAGCATTAGGGGCACTTTCAGAACAGGACCCATATTACATTCACTGACAGTCCCACCCCTTGACCTCCCAAACTGGGCCTTGCTAGTGCAATTGCAGGCTTTCACATTATAGTCTCTAGGAAGGTATGAAGACCATCCTCTGCTTTAATAGGAGGCTGAAGCATGACTTGTGGCTCATCACATCCACATAACAATTACAGATATGTTTGAAAGAGAGAACCACATATTTAAAAATATGGAAATATGAAAAGCATATTGAGTTTCTACATCTAGCAAGTGAACTGCAAGGAAATGAGAGCAAACGGAGCCTCATATGTATTGTGCTACTTACTGTTTCCATTGGCCTCAAACCGGAACATAAAGGACACTTGTTAGGTATGTTTTCAATTAAAGGATGTAGGGTATATAATTGGCATAAAAGTCAGAGATTAGTCTTGTGGTCCGATTCCCTGAGTTTGGGTCTTAAATTCACCTCTTTTGTAGCCTTGGACAATTTCTTAGTCTCTATAAGCCTCAGTGGTCTAATCTGTAAAACAGGGAAACTGATTATATCCGTTTACTGGGCTTTTGTAAGGATTAAATGTGGTGATTCGTGCTAAGTGCTTAGCACCATAAGTGGTTATACATAAATGCTCAATAAACCTGGTCTATTAATTTTCAGGCTGTGAGCAGCAAATTAAACAGCATTTGTAAAGCTGCTTTGAAAACTTAAAATAAAGTACACAGATATAAATTCCTATAAGATTTATTCTGCTCAAAGTTAGAGTGTAAGACAAAATAGATATAAAAGAAAATTAAACTATCTGCTAATTTCTCTCTAAATGAAATTCTTAGAACTATTTTTAAACTGGGAATTATAATTAATTTTCATCCAGTCAACTCTTTCCTGATGAAGAAATTTTAGTACTTCCTAAATGGCAAAGTCTTTAATCATCGTTAATTTGAACAATGCTTCCCAACTTGGATTATCACCCAAATTATCTGGGGATTTTTATATACAGTTGCCTGGAATCTCTTTTAAGAAATGTTGAAGTCTTACTCAGTAAGTCACAGAAATCTGTTCTGTAAAACATTCAGAATTTATTCCATTGACATGCCAGATCTTGGAATCCCTGAATTAGATCATTTTTCAGTTCTGAAAACTACTTATTTTTTTTCTTTTATTCTCATATAATCAAATATAGTTCATTATTGTGTAAAATATATCTGACCTATAATCTTTTCCAACTCTTTAGCCTGCATTCTAGTCCAAGTCAATTCATAACACTTTAGCTGTCACTGTTGTGGCTTTAAAGCTATCACTCTACCTCTAGTATCTCCATTCCTAAAGCCATCATTCCCTTACGTACTCAGCAATCTCAACACTATTTCCTTCACAATGAACTAAAATGTGTATTGTGGCCAAGATGATAAGATGAGAAGCAGGTGTGGATTAACTATTGCAAAGGTGAGTAACAGTGAAATGATTATTTGGGGAACATACCTTATAGTTGCTCTAAGAACAAATAAGATAGTGCAATATGGCAGCCAGATACCAATAAATAAAAAGCCCCCAGTAGCATTCCTATTTACCACAAATAATTTTATAAAATGTACACAAGAAAAATATACTGTTTACTGTAACTATTACTCTTCAGTGCTAAACCAGATTGGGGTTCCAAGTGGAGGCAGGAAGAATAGTTTTCTCCTCTACTTGCCAGAGGCAGGTGGGCTTATGCTCAGAGCCTAACAAAGCCTCCATTAACTCCTGTCTTCACATGCAAACAGAGTCCATGAGACCATTTGGAAAAGAGGATTCATGCTGCTTCTCTCATCCTCCTTATCCTCTCTGCTAGCTAAGACACATTTTGATTAAGTGTAACATTGCATGCAGATAGCATGTGGCTTCATATTTGCATAATAAAGGATGCCTTTTGGAAATAGAGATGTGGATCCAAAGAGATGAAAAGACCTTATGACCCAAAATGCAGTATTTTATCTGCACTGGCAGCAAAATCCATTTACATGTTGTTTTGATTGATGATGTTTTCAAATCCAAAGGAATAATCTGCCCAAAAGGAACATTGATATCTATATTTCCTGAGGGCTAGAAATGTTTAAAGCATTTAAATATAAAGTGTGTATATGTATTTTCTATCATCAAGGTTTAAAAAATCTGAATATTAGTCTTTCAACCTAGATATCTAGGCTGAACACAACTGTGCAGGGCCATCTATAGTTGTTAAGTTTGGTGCAATGCCTAACTTCTTTTTCCTTTATTTCACCACACACTGTTTCTTTCATCTCCTTAATTTCCATGCTTCATTGGATAATAATTCATTTTCGGAGTTTTTTGGGTTTTTTTTTTTTCTGCTTTGCTTCTTGAAAAATGGTGTGTGGTGAAAGTTGAGGTGGATAAATGTCACTAAGTATTAAAGGGTACTTAAGGCACAGAAAGGATATGAAATGGTCTGAGTATCAAAGGAAAGCTACATGAAGAAGGAAGAGGTTGAATTGGTCCTTTATAGGTTGGGTCTGGTTTGAATTTTGAGGGATTTCCAATCAGCAAGATCTATGTGTCCACAACATGAGAGGCAAATTCTGAACATGGTTCATTTTTCATTATGCTTATATTTAGTTTTATATGAGAGTTCCAGTGCCATTCACCCTCAACAACACTTAGAAGTGTCAGTGTTTCAAATTTTAACTCTTTTGGTGAGTGTTTAATATAACTTCATGACTTTAATTTTCATGTTCCTTATGAATTACAATGTTGAACTCCTTCACATATGTTTTTTGCCCATATGCATATGTCTTTTGTGAAGTTCTTGTTCAAATCTTTTGCAGAGTTGCCTTTTCCATATTGACTTGTAAATTTATATATGTATTCTGCCTATGAGTTCTTTGTCAACTATATGCATAAAAATATCTTCTCCCAATCTGAGATTTGTCTTTTCTCCCTCTTAAAGACATTATTTTAAATGAAAGAATTCCTTAATGAAGGCAATTTCACAAGTTTTTCTTTCATCTTTAGTGCTTTTGGTATGTTATTGAAGAATTTTTGCCTTCTCAAGGTCATGAAAATATTGCCCTATATTTTCTTCTAGAAAACATTATTAACATTTACTTTTACATTTAGGTCTGTAATTCATTTTGAATTAATTTTTAATGTGTTACAAGATAGGGTAACCAGGTTCATGTTTCCTTTTTTCATGTAGGTATCATTTCTTCTAGCACCATTTATCACAAATCATGTGACTGTACACATGTAAATTTTTTTTCTGGGTTCTTAATTCTGTTCCATTGGCTATTTGTTTATCTTTGTGCTAATACCACTTCATCGGAAATACTGAATCTTTACAATTAAGCTTGACATTGGGGAATGAAAGTTTTCCAGCTTGCTGCTGCTGCCTCTTCTTCCTCCATCTCTTCTTCCTCTTTCCTTTTCTTCTTCAAGATTATCTTGGTTGCTCTTTACAGTTTTCAAGTACATTTGCAAAAGAGCTTGTCAATTTATACACATACACATACATCTGTTAGGATTTTGATTATGGTTGCAGTGACTCTATTGATAAATTTGGGAAGAACTGTTGTATTGAACCTCCCATCCATGAACATGGCATATAATTCCATTTTCTCAGTCTTTAATTTTTTCTTAGTAATAGTTTGTAGCTTTCAGTGAAGGAATGTCAAACAACCTCTGTTAGATTTATTTCTAGATATTTACTGTCATTGGTATTTTAAATTTTATTTGTCTTGGTTAATGGTATATAAAACTGAAATTGGGCTTTTTAAAAATTGATTTTGCAGGCAAAATTTAAGGATATTTTCTTTTAAGTAAAGTTTGCCTATATCATAAGAGTTTTGATATGTTGGCTTTTTTTTTTCATTTTCTTTCAAGTCAGAGCATTTTCTAATTTCCATTTTGATTACTTCTTTGGCATATGAGTTATACAGATTTACCTGCCTTATTTTGGATCACTTGAGAATTTCCAAGTTACCCTTTTGTTCTTGATTTCTAGTCTAATTCTAGTGTACTCTGATTCCATCTTTAGAATTTGTGGTGACTTGCTTTATGATCTAGAATCTGGTCAATTGTGTCATGTTCTTTGGGCACTTTAAAAGTATTTGAATGTCATTTAGGTCAATTCTGATAATGAAATTCTTCAGATCTTCTATATGTCTACTGCTTTTGCCCATTCTATATGGTTCTAAAAAAATAGTTGTGTTAAAATCCTTCTCTATGATGTGGATGTGACTGTTTCTCCTTTAGCTAAGTCAGTTGAAGCTTTATATATTTCTGGTTTATGTCAAACAAATTTAGAAATGTCATAGCTTCCTGTTAGATTGATCCTTTCATCATCGATTCTTCTAATAATTAGTGTATTCATGTTTATGTTGACTGATGTTAGTATATCTACCCAAGTTTTCTTTTGGTTAGTGTTTATATGGTTATATCTTTTTTTCCATTTCTTTAAAATTTATTGAAGTATATCCACTCATACATATACAACTATAATAATAGTTGTGAATTTACAAAACAAACATACATAACATCATACAGGGCTCTCATACCTTACCCTACCACCAATACCTTACATTGTTGTGAAACATTTTTAACTAATGGTTTAAAATCATCCTCAAAATATTACTACTAACCAAGGTATCTTACATTTAGTGTATTTTTCCACCAACCTACCCAATTATTATTTCACATCATTTATACATGCACATACATAAACAATAAGTATATAGTAAAAGTTGTGAACTTACAAAGCAAACATGCATAACATTATACAGGGGTCCCATACTTCAACCCACCACCAACACCTTGCATTGTTGTGAGACATTTGTCACAAATTATAAAAGAATATTGTCAAAATCTTACTGCTAACTATAGTTCTTATCTTACATTTGGGGTGTTATCCCCTAACCCACCCTATTATTATTTTTTAAAAATATTTATATGACAGAAGTTGTAAAATTACAAAACAATCAGCACATGTGCAGAATTCCCATACAACTCCTCTCTATCAACACACCACACTGTGGTGGAACATTTTTTATACATTATGTGATAATATCATCAGATTATTACCAGGTCCATAGCATACATTTGGCATACTGTTTCTGTACTCCCCCACTACCAAAACAGTACATCTTTGGCATAGATGCGTGAATATTACATTATTACTCTTAACCACAGTCCATAGGTCACTCCAGTTGTATTGTGGCCATGTTTCTCCACATTCCCACCACCCTGCAATAGTGATGTACATCTGCTCTAGCTCACAAAGGGCACTCTTGAATCTGTATCATCAATCACAATTCTCATCCACCTCTGGGTTTACTGTGTTATTCAGACCCTAGATTATTCTCTAGGTTTCTGTCAATTGACATTTACATCCCTAGACTACTCTTTTCAGCCACATTTCCATTTATAAACCAGCCGTTACTCACTATAATATGTTACCATCAACTCTATACATTTCCATACTTTTACAGTAAAGTTAATTAAAACTTCCATATACATTAAACATCAGTAGTCCATCTCAGTCCTCCTCTTATCTACTTTAAGAATCCACCACCTACCACAAGGTCTTGAAGATGTTTTCCCACATTTTCTTTTAGAAGCTTTATGTTTCTTGTTTTTATATTTAGATTTTTGATCCATTTTGAGTTAATTTTTGTATAAGGTGTGAGATAGGGGTCCTCTTTCTTTCTTTTGGCTATGGATATCTAGTTCTCTCAGCACCATTTTTTGAACGGACTGTTCTGCCCGAGCTGGGTGGGTTTGACAGGTTAGTCAAAAATCACTTGACCATAGATGTGAGGGTCTGTTTCTGAACTATCAATTCTTCTCCATTTGTCTATGTGTCTGTCTTTATGCCAGTACCATGCTGTTTTTACCACTGTAGCTAGGTAATATGGTTTAAAGTTCGGAAGTGAGAGCCCTCCAACTTCCCTTTTCCTTTTTAAGATGTTTCTGGCTATTTAGGACCCCTTACCCTTCCAAGTAAATTTGATAATCATGATTTCCATTTATTTATAAAATGCTGGTGGAATTTTTATCAGGATTGCATTGAATCTGTATATTTGAGTAGAATTAATATCTTTTATTTTATTTTATTTTTTGAGAATTGACATCTTAATGATTAGTCTTCCAATCTGTGAGCATGGAATGTTCTCCCAATTATTTAGGTCTTTTTTTATTTCTTTGAACAATGAGTTGTAGTTTCCTGAATACAAGTGCTTTATATAGTTGGTTAAGTTTATTCCTAAATATTTGGGATTTATCTGTCATATTTTATTTTCACCACTCTTTTGACACTTTTAGTTACTTTTATTGATAGAATCTTCATTTCTAGACTCTCTTCCAAGCCTCTCTCCTGTCTTTTCTTTTCAGGCTATAGCACACCTTTTAGTATTTCCTGCAAAGTCGGTCTCTTGGTTACAAACACTTTCAGTTTCTGTTATCTGTGAAGATTCTAAACTCGCCCTCATTTTTGAAAGACAATCTTGCCAGATATAAAATTCTTGGCTAGAAGTTTTTCCCTTGCAGTATTTTAAATATATCAAAACACTGTCCTTTTGCCTCCATGGTTTCTGAAGTGAAATCGGCACTGAATCTTATTGGTTATGTATTATATGTTATGTGTAGCTTTTCTCTTGCAGCTCTTAAAATTCTCTCTTTGTCTTTGGCATTTAACATTTCGATTAGTATGTGTCTTGGTGTTGATCTATGCAGATTTATTCGGATGGGAGTATGTTGTGCTTCTCGAACATAGATATCTATGTCCTTCAATAAGGTTGGGAAATTTTCTACCATTATTTCTTCAAATATTCCTTCTGCCCCTTTTCCCTTTTCTTCTCCTTCTGGGACACCCATGATGTGTATGTTTGCACATCTCTTGCTGTTGTTTCATTCCCTGAGATCTTGTTCAATTTTTTCCATTCTTTTCTTCATCTGCTCTTTTGTATGTTCACTATCAGAGGCCATTTCTTCAAGCTCACCAATCTTTTCTTCTGGCTCCTCAAATCTGCTGTTATATGATTCCAGTGTATTTTTTATTTCATTTATTGTGCATTTCATTCCCACAAGATCTGATATTTTTCTATGTATGCTTTCAAATTCTTCTTTGTGCTCATCCAATATCTTCTTAATATCCTTAATCTCTTTAGTGATCTCATTGAATTTATTAAGGAGATTTGTTTGAACATCTATGATTAGTTGTCTCAACTCCTTTATGTCATCTGGAGGCTGTAAGCTGTGGAGGCTCAAGCTGTTCTCATTGCCCCAGGGACCAATGAAGCTTCTCCCAACTTTCTCCTTTGCCAGGGGTAGGGATGGAGCCACCACCATAGTTGCCCAGAGAGACTGATGAAGCTTCATGCCCCTTTTTCCCCCATCTGGGGCAGGGATAGAGCTGCAGGTGTAGACAGAAATATGTGACCTGTGGGTTCAAAATGATTGCAGTTGCCCAGGTAGACTTCCGGTTCTGTCCAGCTGAATGTACCTGCAGTTACTGGGAGAGGCTGGTGCAGGGCCCACAAGCTTCCTCCCTGCCAGAGGTGGGGCTGAAGCCTAGGCAAGGTCTGCAGGCTGATTTAGGTGAAAGAAGCTGGTCCCTATGGTCACTGTAATTTTCAGTCAGCCTGGCTTCCTCTCATGCAGGGGGCAGAGTTAAAATAGTGGCTACCAGCTTCTTTCCCACTTGGACAGATTCAAACTTTAGTTGTTCTTAGGGTTATACTTTAACCAGCCAAAGTTACTAATCCATAGCTGAAATTGGTGGCCAAACTCTTCCTCCCCTGTTTTTGGTAATGGAGCTTCCAATTCCAGCCACAGAATAGCTCCTGAGGCAGCCTGTGCTGCCAGAGTAGGATGATCACCAGTCTCTGCAGCATGGCCTGTATTTTCCCAGAGAGACTGGTGCAGGTCCCCCCAGCTTCCTCCCTGCTGGAGGTGGGGCTGGGGCTTAGGCTAGAGCTGCAATCTGATCTAGATGGTAAGAAGCCTTTCCCTGCCATCACTGTAATTTTCAGTCCACCCCACTTCCCCTTGTGCCAGGGATGGAGTTAAAATGGCGGCTACTGGCCTCTTTCTGATTTGGACAGGTTCGAACTTTAGCTGTTCTTAGGATTATACTTTAGCACACTAAATTTATTAATCAGTAGCTGAAATTGGTGCCCAACCATCTCTTCCTCCCCCATTTTTGGGAAGTGGACCTTCCAATTCCAGTCGCAGAACAGCTCCTGAGGTGGCTTTTACAACCAGTGGAGGATGGGCACTGGCCTCCAGGACATGGAGTGCTCTATTTACGAATCTCTGCAGATGGGCAGTCTCCTTCCATTCTTTCAAGGATGTTGCAGGATGCTCTTCTGGTCTCCTGGAGCCCCCCAAACAGGTGTTTTAGATAGCTCTGAGTGATTACTAACTGTCCTGTAGCACTAGTTGACTCTAGGAGCTCCTTACTCTGCCTCCATCTTGCTGGTTGTCCCCTGGTTATCTTTTTTAATCTGTTTGCTCTGTGTCCTTATATTTCAGGTGTGTCTCTTTTAAACATTAGTATTTTTATCCTGTCTGAAAAATCTTGAATGATATCACTTAGTTTGTATATATTTAATGTAATTATTAGTATGTTTGGATTGAAATTTACCATGGTGATATTCTTATTTACTTTTCTTGTGTATTCTTTTTTCCCTTTTTTTCTTTCCTTTGTCAACTTTTGTCTTGCCTCCTTTTGCAAGTACAAAACCAACTGTTTGAAGTGATCAGAAAGCAACAGAGATGGCCAGGATTTGAGAGATCAAATTAATTAAACTGTTAATTAATTTAAAAAAAACAAAACTCTAGGGGAATTCTGTGAAGATGGTGTTGGAGTAGTCAGGCAAGGCTCAACTCTCTCACAAAAGCAATGGAGAAAGGGCCAAAAGCTGTCCCGAGGGACCAGCTTTGGGAGTCAGCAGCATAGGACAGTGCTACACAACTCCCAGAGGAGTGAGGGACGGAGGGACAAAGAACCCAAAAGAACAAATGTGAGTTATCAAACCCCAATAGTGGCTGGGAAGAGCTCCCATCCCCCACATATTAAGCTGGGATAAAACCACTGGCTCACTGCAGCCAACTGAGAGGGGAACAGATGTCTTCCTCCCTGTCAGCTGTTGCAAGGGAAAAAGGAGGGGTAGTTGTGGGACTTCTCTTCAGTGAATTCAGTCAGCAGAGCCTGCTTTGAATCTAGGCTCTGGCCCGACCAAAATACAGGAAAGTGGAAACTGAAAGAAACATCTCTGTGGAAAGGTGTACTGATGTGCACCATCTGCTGGCTAATCTGGAAATTGGATGGAGAAAAACTGCTTTTAAGTCTCTGTTAACTGGAACTCCTGGGAGAAAATGTGTGCCCCATTAGTGAGTCCCTCACCCAATTTTGATAACTTAAGCTGGGCAATTTTAAAGACAGAGTAAGTTGAACCAAGTATCAAAGAAGAGGTGTGGAAAAAAAAACAATAGGCAAGAGAGAGAAATTGGCATTCGGAATAAATTCACCAACATACTCAGATGCCTAGACATCAGCAAAAAATTAAACCATACTAGGAAACAGGAAGAAATGATCCAGCCACAGGAACCAAACATCCTAAAGAGATCAGGATTTAAGACAATTAATAAATGATAATCACACAACTCTCCTAAATCAATTCAAAGAATTGAAATAAAATATGACTAAAGAGATAAAGGATATATATATATATATTTTTT
>JAQZBX010080130.1:0-13863 GCA_029593785.1 Cabassous unicinctus
TATATGCAGGATATTAGGCTCCTATCAGATATATGATTGCCAAATATTTTCTCCCATTGGGTAGGCTGCCTTTTTATTTTCTTAATAACATCCTTTGAGGTGCAGAAGTTTTTAATTTTGATGAAATCCCATTTATCTATTTTTTCTCTTGCTGCTCGTGCTTTGGCTGTGAAGTTCATGAAACCATTTCCTATTACTATGTCCTGTAGATGCTTCCCTACATAATCTTCCAAGGCCTTTATGGTTTTGGCTCTTATATTTGCATTTGGTGGTTACTACACAGAAATAACCTGTTGGATAAGAGTTGATTTAACTAATGAGGTCTGCTTTGGTGTCCCAGAAACTCTTCCTGATACTGAAGTCCCAATAAAACTAATAATTTTAAAAAGTCAGAAGTTTTTGTCTTCTGTGCATAAGATCTAGTCAGGTATATGAGGCACATACAACTGAAATATTAATGTCATAATAGAGCAGTATGCATCTGTACATGTTTTATCATTACACAGAGTACAACCCTACATTTAGGGGAGATTCTAGGAAGGGAAATTTCAGTGAAATATAAATTTTGTTCAGGGAATCTTCTTGCTTAATGTGAATTATGTACTAGTACTTGAAGTAAGCTTGGACTTTTAGCGTCTTTATGTATAGCCCAAGAAAGAGTGAAACAGCAGGTGATAGCTTAATAGGTTGGCCACACTGCAGGTTACAAATGTGGAGAAATCTGGACAGCAGTGGGCTTCTTTTAGTAACCAATAGGGAAGGCATTTGCAAGTCCTGATGGAAACTCAAGGGCAGCAGCCCTGCATAATATATTCCAACTGCAAGCTCTGCCCTCCACTACTGATCTCTTACTGTGGCTGACTTAATTTGCCTCTCCATCTTTTACCTGCTCTGATATTTTCCTTCACTGTGGGTCCCTTGAGGATGGTAAGAAGAATGAAGAATGCATCCTGTGTTATTAAAGAACCTCATAGTGAGCTCATGAAGACTTTCTTACACAACCCCAAGAAAAGGTTGGCATTTTTGCTTCTGACACTTTAAATCACTGTTCATGGAATGGAATCACACCTTCTCCCTTTAATCCTTTCCAGAAGGAAACATCCAGCCCAGATCTATGAAGCATCCCCATGTGTGACAGTTAGCACTGTTGAGAGACAGTTGACTCTATGGTTTCACCTATTACAAAGAACAAATAGGAAATTGTGCAGCTCGGGTAATAAATAGTGAGGGGTGGCCATTGGTTCTCAGCAGAGAAGATTTCAGATCCATTTGACTTCCCTCTCTCCTTTCCTTTAAATCTCTTTTTCTGCTCTTGTTCTTCCTTTATCTCATTCTTTCCTGTTGAGTGCCTTTTCTTTCTTATATTTCTTCTCCTTTAATTTCTCACACTCACACTCATCCATTCTTCTTTCTATTTTATTTCAGGTTAATTTTTTCTCATGTTCCCTGTCTCATCCTTGGCTGCCTTCCCCTGAGATTTATGCAACTTGGCTTCATTAGCTCACAGTTCCATCAACAGAAAAGAGTAAGAGGAGCCAGGGCAGGAATGGAGGGGGCTAAATCTAACCTTGTAACTAGGTTGAGATAACCCATTGTTGTGGGGCATAATGAGTTCCCATCTTTTCTTATTCTTGAATAGTGTCATAACAGCTCCATTCCATCTGCAAACAAAGCAATGCTGTCTGCTTTCAGAGCAGCAGGGACTGTCTAAAAGCCTATCAATCTATAAAAATCTCAATTGTCCTGGCCCTCTCCACAGCTCCTCCTGCCCCAGGCTCATGGGGGTCATGAAACAGAAGTTAATGTTATTCATCAGAATAATACCTTTTCAACAGACTTTTCCAATCTCCTCAGATTGTGATGCACTGTTAATGATAGGGCAAGTGAAGAGATTTCAGGGTTGCCTTGCCTCATGACTGTGATTTGCATGTGATACATTTTCATAAGACAGACTAGACCAGGGAAAGGGGTAAAGAGCAGGAATATAAGGCAGTGTTTTGTTTGTAAGAGTCTCTTTTACAATACCTGAGAAGAGATACATCAACCATTCAGATCACTCTAAACATATTAGCTCTGATTTCCCTTCTGTTACTCTCCCTCTGTCTATCGTTGCCATTCTGTCTGCCCCCTTGCTCTCCTTCCTTCTTTCCTTTTCTTTTCCCTTACTACTATGGGTGTAATTAACTGAAGGCTCTGAAATTATTTTTCTAGGAAATTATGAGTTTGCCCAAATCCTTAAGCCCTTCATGCCAAACCTCTCATCAAACTCTTTTTACCAAAGAAAGGTTCACAGCCTACAGAATTAACTGGGGACACCTCCACATGTGGCTTCAGTCACCTGAAGACAGCCCAGCAAGAGGTGCTTGGAGAAGCTGGACTGATGAAACCAAGCAGTTATGAAAAATCCTTAATTCTCCAGAAAGGTGAGTCTGTCTTGGAGTTATGAAGGAACAATGAATAGTTGGAAGATAAGGGAAAGCAATGAAGAAATATGAGGTAGAAGACTGTTACTGAAGTAAATGACTGTAGAGAAAAGAGACCCTATGGATGAGGAGGATGAAGAAGAGAGCTGAATCCTAAACAAGGGCAGGCCTTCCTCTATCTCAATGAGATCCTCTTATCTGGGACTGTATGTTTCCTGCCTCTTTCCTCTGTGCCCTGGGCAGTTCCCTTCTCATGCCTATCTCAGCATTCACCCTTACACACAACTTCAAATAAACAAATCCCTTAATGCTATGAACTGATGTACCAGTTTTCTTGGGAGTCATTTGGTTTTGAAGTCCTTCTTCATTAGCTTCCTCTGCTTCAAACTAGGGCATGACCCATTCTTATCAGGGTGCATACATCTGTCCCTTGTCTTCATTTTCATTAGTAAGCTCCCATTTAATCCCTGAACCAGGCTTAATACTTACCCTAGTGGCAATTCAGATATTGTCCCTGACTTCAGCTTGCATTGCCTAGGATATATATTATACAAAATAATGCAAAATATTATACATATTTTACAAAATACACAAAATGCTACAAAATACACAAAAGATTACAAAATATACAAAGAAAGCTGCTTAACAAATGTGGTAGGTTGGATTGTGTACCCTAACAAATATATGCTCTTAATCTTAATCTAGGTCTCTGTGGGTTTGAACCCATTGTAAACAAGATCTTTTGAAGATGTTATTTTTAGTTAAAGTGTGGTGCAGCTGAAAGGATTGGGGATGGGGTCTTAATCCATATTACTGGAGGCTTTATAATGAGAAGAAACTGGAAGCCAGAAGTTAAAGAAAGCCACTCATGAAGAAGCTGGAAATCAGTAGAAACCAGAAGAGTCAAGGATGGATAGTATATCACCACATCACAAGAGGCAGTGATACAAGCCAAAGAACCCTAAGGATTGCCAGTAGCTGGCATCAGAATGCTACAGACTCAAAGAGAAAGCAACCTTTGCCAATTTCTTGGTTTTGGACTTTTAAACTCAAACAGTGAGCCAATAAATTCCTGTTGTTAAGCCAAAACCCATTGTGTGGTATTTGTCAGACAAGCCTTCAAATTAAGACAAATATGTTGGAAATGGTTTCCATGATATTTCCATAAAATCAAAGGTTCTTGCTACCTGAGTCAGCCTAATGCCTGGACTACCTCCATTTCTCCCATATTATCTCTCTTTCTAGGACACAGATTTTTCCATGAATGACTTTCTCTCAGTTCCTGCATTATCATCCATCATCACCTCTTCTCTCACTTTAGTGCTTTTCCTGGTCCTTGCTATGCCAGGCCAGAAGCAAAAGCAGAGAGTGGGAATCACCTCAAGTTTTCAGGACTGTGGGGAGGGGGCAGATAACAATGGCACACTGGAGACAGAAGAGGAACGGGAGCCTTATGTATCTATTAGAATTCATGTGAGAAGATCAAGAGTATATTAGTTCTGGAGCTGTAAGTTTCTTCATTAGCAGAGGGGTGCAGACTCCAGGAAGGAGAAAATGAAGCAGAAACTCAGTTTGTTTATGTTTTTTAACTCTCAGTCCTAGCCAAGTCTTTTGATACTTAGCACTTCTCTTCCTTCTCACTTCCCTTCCACATTTCTTTAGTGTCTACCTCTCTTTTCTCTCAGTTTCAGGTTTACCATGCAGAAAGGTAAAATCTATAACCCATACAGGTGTCATTCATAGTCTCTTTTATAATCCCCTTTAATCTCTTTAAATAAAAACACTAGAGGGGTTCGTACTTTGTAGGAACTCATTGGTTGTTCTAAGTAAATGCATGAAAAAATTAACCAAAAAAAGACTTAGAATTAGTTTTGCATTTGTCAGTAGGTGAAGAGAGTTTTCCATGAGCTGGATAACAAAGTCAACATACATTAAAAACAGGACAATGGTATATTAAGATAGGAAGAAAATTAGAAACTACTATGAACTAGGACATAAAAGCATTCTTGTTTGTTTGTTTGTTTGTTTGTTTCCCTGCACTATCCTTGACCAGATCTAGAGATCTGTTTGTCCAAAGTGTTTGCTGGAGAGAGCCAAGATTTTAGAGTCAGATTTTAGTCCAAATCCTGACAACCATTTAGGAGGCATGCCATTTTAGATATATAAATGTATACCTTGTAGACTTTGGTCCTCATTTGTAAAATGGAGATGACCATAATATCCTTATAGGATGGTATTATAGTAACTGGCAATTTACAGAATCTTTCTTATCACCAACTGTGCTTCTACTAAAATATTTCTAATGGTACATATCCTAAATGAGATGATATGTATATTTGAAAGATCTTGAGAGTATTTTGTATTAATCCATCTTGGGAGATGCTTCAATTTTCTGCATATATGGCTTGACCCACTTGAATTTGCTCTTGCTACTGTCCAAGAAAATTAATTTCAAGACATTTGCATGAAAAATAGAAGGAGGATTTCTACAGTAAGAGTTTGTTCTGATACAATCCCCTGTGGAAACTTCCTTAATAATGTTGCCTTCTGTAATTTTCCTTTCATGGAAATTGACTCAGCCAATTAGAAATTTCATTTACTGTCAAGATCTTTTTCCCTCTGTTCTTGTTTTCTGTTCCTCACTTGAGATGATCTCCAAGATGTTTATGCCTCAAGCAAATGGCAAAAACTGAGCCACATAAAGAACCAAGCCACACATGTTTGGGTGAGGCTTTGCAAGTTGCAAGACCCCAGAAAAGTAATCACCATTGAGGCCTTCCTCCCTGCCTTCCAAAAGAATTGACAGAGATTTCTGGAGCTGATGGCAGAGTGACATCCCTGCATAAACTTGGATCACAACCTATCTGCTAAATTATTTGTCATTTTGTTAACAATAAATAAATGCCCTGTTCTCTTTTGAGAGAGGAGTGGCTTTGCTATTATCATCATTTTAAAAACTTAACAAAGCCCTTACAATATATGGCAACTGAATATATTAATTTTATAAGTAATTAGAAAATTATGAAATATATTAATTTTCTGGCAACTGAAAACTGGAGAAGGAGTGTAGCAAGGAAATTTTTATCCTCAAAGAGCCAAAACCTGGGTCAATATATGATTCTACTAGTAGGATTGAAACTAAACTAGACCTCAATTACTATGTACATATAATTCTCATCAAAGTAATGGTATTGTATCACATTGAGATATTTTAAAACCATTGAATCATTAAGAATAAAATGAACTATAGGAGTATCAGGGACACATCTCACTTGAAAGAGCTCAAACAGTCTTTAATCTTCTGGGAGTAAAAACAATTAAATGCTGAGCTAGCTTATGAGAGGCCCTTTTAATGGATAATTTCAAAGCTTCAGCAAAACAAAACTATGCAAAAAGAATACCCAAGCAGTGTTTAAATGTAGGGACTGGAAAGCAGAACTTTTCTGTATTAAAAAATGGTACTACTTTATTTATCTATTTGAAAGGGAGTAAGCAGACTACAAATGGACAGAAAAGAAGGGGAAGAGAAAAGAAAGGACAGCTAGAAATAGAAAGTTTGAATAGCAAATTGGGAGAGGATATCCCAAATTTGCACAAATGACCAAAGAAATGTTTAGGAACTAAGGTGTTTAATAATATATTTAAGTTTTATTTGCCTGTCCAGATATAAATGTCATAGTCTCCACCAGTTAGGGAACACAGATGTCTTGTCTAAGTTGTTTTATTTGTTTTATTTTTTATGCATTTTTATTTTGGGGAAAAATTAAGAGTAAGTTCTGATTCTGAGCTCCACATGTAGGTTAACACAGCATGGGACCAAAATAAGTGGTCATGTAGATTGAAATGAACTACCAAATTACTCAACAGGGGCAGAGGGCTGGAGTTACCCATGACTATAAACCTTACCATCTCAAGAATTTACAGTTTTGGAGAGAACGTTGGACCATCCATTGAGATGAGACTTCTAGACAATTACCTATACTTTAATGTGCAGAACAATAACAGTTAATAAATAGAACACCAACCACAAATGTGTCAAGATATATGATAGAGAACTCTTGTTCTATAACAAATAGTCTTTATGTGTTAAGTGTAATCAAATAAAGGAGAGGGCATCCACACTTGGGGCATCACTGTTAAAATGAAGCTGCAAATCATGATGGGTGGTGAAAATAGGGGAAGGAGAGAGGAAAAAGAGTGGAGAAGGGAGAGAGGAAGGGAGAGAGGAGGGAAGGAAGGGAGGGAGGAAAGAAGGAAGGGAGGAAGGGAGGAAGGAAGGAAGGAGAAGAAGAGGAAGAGAAGAAGGAAAAGGAGGAGAAGGAGAAGGAAAAGAAGATGTAGTTATTGACAATGACTATGATGAGGAGGAAGACAAGAGGAGTGGAGAAGAAGGGACAGAAGGGCTGGAGGGGAATGAGATGGAGAAAAAAGGAGAAAGTGAAAAGAGGGAAGAAGGAAGAGAAAGCAGGAAAGAGGGAAGGATAAAAGGGAAAACTGGGGATAGGGCCCCAGGGAGAGGGATGGAGAAAGAGAGCCATGTGGCTGAATAAATGTCTTCCATCCCTAAATTCCTTCACATTTTAGAGCATGTTCCCCTTCTCCCAAAAACAATCCTCCTACTATTTACACCATATCAGACCTGCTAGATCTAGAGAAGTGGCCAAATGCCAAGAGCTAAGTAAAAATGGCAAACAGATATTTTAAATCCTTTTTTAAAAATTCAGATAAAACATTCCAAATAACAAAGATCCTTCAGGACCTATTATTCATACTTGGAATGAAGTAGAACTTTCTTAGATCATCACTAACTCTTATTCCAGAAACACAGCAATTACTGTTGTTGCAGAAATGAAACTTAGATGATGAGAAAACCCAAACAGCACTCAGAGAGGCTGAGGAACAAAGTTTTATTATGTGTGGGCACAGAGGAGAGTCAAGTCTCCAAATTCTGAGGCCCCAGTTTTATCTTTCCTGAGTTTATATAGGGCCTTATGTGGGTAAATTCCTAAGCAAGCAGGCAGGGTGGGCAGGGCAGGCAGGGCTTACAAAAGAAGATTATATTTTAAAACAGAGGGCCTTAGGGGGGAGGAGAGGAGAAGAGTCATTATTCTTGTGGATTCCAGACAAAAGAGGGCTGAGGGCACTTATCTCCCTAAGTTGTGGATTCCGAGGGAGAAAGGGAGGAGGGGCAGTTATTTTTCTAAAGCTGTGGGTTTCTGCTTAGTGGAAGAAGCAGGGTTGCAGCACTGTCTTCATCATTATGACTTAATGTTTAAAATATTGCCGGATATAGTTTGGGGTAAATTTCCATGGTCCTTTTGTTTTCAATTACTATTTATATTTGATCAAATAATTAATGTTGTGCAAATTGTAGTGACTTGTTTGGCATAAGCTTAAAATTTTGACTTCTTGTAAAACAACTAGATATACTACTGCTGATATAACAATAAGTTAAAAATCAAGATGGAATAGAAACTAAGCCAATATAAAAAGCACTTATGGGAAAAAGGTGCCAAAAGATAACAGTAAGGTTTTACATGGAGGCAACCTTTAAGGTGGTAATAAAGGAGGTAGATTACCAGAGATTTGATGGTGCAGCTGTGTGGTTGGCTTTCTCTCTCCCTTGCAGAGATTTTATTACTTAATAGATAAGAAAGGATACATAGCAGAACATATGGTTTTAAAGGTAAATCTGCTGGTAGATTAACCTCAAAATAAAATAAGCAACTATTAAGAATAACAGCAAAGCATAAGGATAGTAAATAATAGTGCTGATTCTATAATAATAATGATCATCATCATAGCAATGAAGGTTTATATCATTTATATATTTTATATCATTTTCTTCATGCTATTTCAATATAAAGTTGTCCAAGTGACATCATAGGAAAAGATGTTTTCTACAGTTCTTAATACATGTGTTAAAATGTGACTATTGTGCATACTTTCAATTAGAATGGGAGAGGGAATATATATGCTTTCAATATTTAGAACCCTAAAAACTGACCCTGTCCATAGAATCTATATAAATTAGGCAAAGCCACATACTACACTTTCAAAACTTAAGGAAATACATTGCAATTTCCTATCATTTATTGTAGGCCCCCATTACATAGCTGGTGTACTCAGAATAAGGATGGCATTCACATTATCATGACAATTCCACTCCAGGCATTAAGATACAGGTGTGGAATCTGAGTTGACCTGCTTAAAATCTAAATCTTTGATACATCAAAGTAGTTTGTGAATTTCAAGTAGATTTCCTATTCATAGTCTAATACCATTGTATTAGAAAATTGTTGGTTTGTTTCTATTCTCTGAATGGTGATAATACTACTCTGGTATTCTGCTATCCTGTTGTGGGTTTAAGAGCATTGGCACATCTCCAAATACTTTGTCTCACCCCCCCCAGAGACCTTGAGTCTGAGTTTTGAATAGTCTGGCATTAGAGAGAACAGACTTGCAATTCAACTTTTCGGCTCATGTATTTAGGATCCACTGACATCAACTGACCTTCCATGAATCAAATTGTTAAATTTCTGTATATGTCACCCCAATGATCAAGACATACTTTAGGTACGTAAAGAATAAAATTAATTTTCTTTTGGAGTAATCATAGAAAATAATAAAATAATTATTTTTTAAGAACTTGCAATTTCTTATCGCCAGTTCCTTGTTCTTCAAGACTAGTGTTCAGCCAGTATCATTCAGTATCATTCTCATTGAATCTTCTTTCAATATTGAAGACCTAAGGTTGATAAAAATATATTTACTTTGTGCTTCACACTCTGCCTATTAGATTTTGTAGCTTCAGAGGCATCATTATTGATGGTACTTAGGGAGATTCTACTAATAAAGACCTGCTCACATGAACCAATGTTCCTCCTGATCTTATCTTTTTTTCTGTGCATACATGGAGATAGTAGAAAATGACATTTTCTACTGTGTCCAGTAGAAAATAAAAGAGTCTCAGGGTCTTGCTCTGAGACTGTTTTATTCTCCAAGGAGGGGCATGGCTGTAAAATGAGAATATGGAATATTTATTTTCTTTGCTCCAGTCTCTTTAGTTCCTTTCTTTCCATGCAAGGATTTATAAAAATGATGAATTTAACTTTTAAATCAGTTACCACTTTTTTCATAAATATAACATAAATAAACCCAGACCATATTTTTAACACATCACTAATTTGACCTCTGCTTAAACAATTACCTAAACCACTTTATTTTAAAAGATGGGTGGGCTTATATTTAATGATTTGTCATGATTTAAATGTTTTTTTACTAAGCACTTTAATTCTTATTAAATTCAGGAGAACTTGCATGAAACACATATACATATATAAGTGCTTTGACATCTACCACTGAGTTATTGAAATATCCATTTCAAAGCCCTTCTTACTATAATCAATAAATCTTTCAACAGTGTACAGAGAAATAAATATCTCAACTGACTATTCAAGTGCTCTTGGAGCTTAAAGAGCCTTAGATAAGATTATCATTGAAGAATAAAACAATATATTAAAATTTTGAGATTTGGATAATGGAAGAATAATATATCCATGTATAAAAAACAAATTATATTAATACATAGTCACTGCAGTTGTTTACACACACACCCACACACACCACAGTTCATCCAGGGAACATGCTATAGTAATGGGAGAACATCCTGAAAAGGAATGGTTTTAAACATATCACCCATGATCACTCATTTCCTTTACTCAACTGAGCACCCAGATTTGAAGCTAGTGTGTGAGTCATAAAGGTGCAGCAGGAGAAGAGAGGTCAGGGATGAAGGAGGCAGACACAAGCTCCTGGTGCTCCAGGGCCTCTCAATCTCATAGAATCCTGATGGTGGACAGAGAGTTGTCAGTTGCTTCAGCAGAAATGATATCATCTTCAATGAAACTAACTTGTGACACCTGGTCTCACTATTAAATATATATTTTATAACACAAGAATAACGTAATGGGTTTCTAAGATGCTTAGAAAGCATACTGAGACACACTTAAGGCTGAAATTCAGAAGACAAATGCCAGCCCTGAAGGCAATTATTTTAGACAATTTTAAGAGGCTGAATATAAGCTATGAGCACATGGGTGACTATGGTAACTGAAGGAGAGACTGACACCTTCATTGTCAGAGCTCTATCTTGCACTAATTGTTACTAAAGACATAAAGCTGTTTTTTTCTTTATTCTTTTGGTGTTTTTTTTTTCCATACTGAATGCCCTAAAAAAAAGCGATCTCTTGACTCAGCTTTATCCAACATAATCTACTGTCACCTCCATGCATCCAAATTTGAGTTTGTGATCTTTCAAACAGGGACTCATGATCTTGCTCCCAAATTTGGGTTTTTCTATCCTGGGGGAAGGAAGCACCATATTCCCAGTTCAAGCCAGAAAGCTGGAAGCCAAATTACTTCTCTTTTCCTAATACAACCCCCACACAACAAGTTCATCACACAATCTGGCTAACTGGACTTCTAAATCTCTCCTTAAAACCACTTTATGTCAACATCCACATTCTCCTGTAATTCAAACTACAAACTACTCCAAGTTCCTGTCTGACTCCTGTAAATGCCATGCTTTCCTTGTTCACTCATTCCATCTCCATTCTGCTTTCAAACATACCCAGAGAAATAATTTAAAAACAAAAACATTAAGCATGTCATTGCTGAGAGGTAATTGTTAACTTATACAAGAGAGATTCTCTGGGCTTCCAGTAAACTCCAAGGAAAGTGGCTAAGGCCCCATCCTGGCTGGGCACAAGACTTGAACCCCAGGCCCCTCTCATGTCACAGGCTGAGCCAGTGCTTTCACAAACAGGAATGCTGATCTGGAGCATTCTGCTACTTACTTGCTGTATCAGATATTTATAAGAGTTCACACCCAGAGGAATGGATTAAGTTTAAGAACATGTTTTTCTGGGGTACATACCCTATGTGACCTTTGCCCCAACCCATTACATATGTGTTTGTATGTCTAGAAAATAAATCTACTTTACAGTTACATGTTTATAGTAACTACACATTTCAGTGATTAGATAACTTTAGGTAATGGGAATATTTAAATAATCAAACTTATGACTAAATCATTGGCATTTGCTTGAAGATTATGGTATACACATGTAACTGGTCTAACCCTCATGTGTGAGCTTTGTGATCAGCAATCGAAATGGGCATGAAAACAGGAAGACAGCATAGCTACACAGACCACTATGAGAAATGAGGCAAAAGGTCTTTGACCATGGAGTTGCCCCAAGCAGTCAAGAGAGATGATTTTTCAATCTGACATAATGGAATTCCCTAGAAAGATCCATTTTTCACTCTGATATAACTGAGATAATAAGTCAAAAGTTAAAATATGTAATATGAAGCCCAATACAAAGACAACTATTTCTATTTCTGAAATAGCAGAATACACACTGTACATGTTGGCTTAAATGGGCATTCTTTCCTTATAGAAGCAGCCCAGTGATTTCAGCACAAAAGAACAATTTTAAGAGTAGAACTCATTCTCACTAAAAAAAAAATAAGAAAAGTTATGACAGGAAGTTTTCCTTTCTATGGATACTCTAAGAAAGCCTAAACTGTGAAAAATTGGTTTTAGTGAAGAAAAATCATGGTGATTAAAGAAAAAATTAAGCAAACAAAAGCATATGTGGTGAGATAGAAAGACCCTTACCCTGTTAGAGTTCACATTTTATATTATTTTTGTAGGCCAGCAGATTATTAAATTATAATTGATATTAATTTAGTAAAATCAGGTTAGAACAAAATAACAATTTAATTTAATTTTGATTCTTATGAACCATCTATGAAACAAATAAAAACCTGTACAATAAAAGTAAGTCATGATAAATATGATTTTATATTATTTATTTTACTGAGACCAATGTAGAATTATATATGTGGGAAATGCAGAAAAGGAAAGAGAAGCTTGAGAATAGGAAAGGCATTATTGATGTAATGATAAAAGGGGTATTTTGAAAGAATTCTTTAGAATGCTGGCACACTGATGCCTTGGCCTCCATTCCTACATGAGATACTAAGCCCTGGATTGGAACTAAATTCATGAGGTCTGCTCTGTGCTCAGGCAGAAAATCATCTTGGATGATGCCACAGCCTATCATCAAACTGCACATTGTGGTTTAGGGGTTATGGAGTTCCCCCACCCACATAGCTAAATTGATATTACTACAGCAATAAAATAAAGGTCACCAAAAACTATCCTACATAAAATGCACATTATTATCAATCTTCAAATTCTCAAATGCTTTCTTTTTGAGTTGATCCTGGAATCGGCAACCTCTGCATATAATTTGAGTCTTCACTTTTTCCCTTTGACCCAACTCAGATGATAAAAACAATCTAATATTCTGCTCCAACATGTAACTTCTGGCACAAAGTTCTTAGGCTAGGTGTTTATGAAGCTACTCATCTGACACCATTACCTCTAGAATTCACTATTTATTCTTTCAAAATCTCAGAAGCATGTGTGCTATTTACCCATCACATGTTCACATCTCATTAAAATTCAACAAGACTTCTCTAGTCCATGCACAATTGTTAAACTTTTTCTCACTTTTAAATATGACTTTCTCATTCCTACCTCTGCACTTTTGTACTCATTCATTGTTATGCCATATATTTTCTTTAGTTTCCTTTCTTAAGCATCATATCTCAATTCCATTCAAAACAGATTTACATTCAGGTCAACAACAAAATCTTCCCCATTTAATTCATCTATCACTCCAGCTCCTCCCTTTTTTCTATCTTCTCAACACTTCTTCACTGTATTGGAAATAAAGAAAAACATGCTTAAGACTTGGTGGGTTTTCTTTTCATGTTTTTATATTGACAATCCTGCTGTTTCTTTTTTTTTTGTATCATCCATGTGTTTTTCAAGTCTATGGATACTCAGTGTCTAATTGAGTGAAGACTAATAGCCACAGCCTTCTACTGCTTTGTTGCCAGTGCCTAGGAACATACATTCATAACTTTTAGTATTATATTTGCCTAAGAATGGAATATGTCAGTTCTTATTTTGTTGATGAATCATTGAGCCATCTCCCTATTGTTGCTGATGTTATTTTCTCTTTTTGTATCCTGTGAAACCACAAGCTATAGTGCTTACTCCAGGCTTAGCATCACAGAATCAAAAGACTTTCTCTCCAGGTAATATATTTTTTCCACCACCAGCTCTGCTACCAATAGAACTTTAGCTACCCTGAAATCTTTCCTAGGACTCAATCAAAGATCCCTGTTGCCTATAAGAAGTGTCTCTGAGTTTTTATGGAGGAGAAATGTCAGGTGGAAATAAGGGAGGGGAATAGGCAGTAACTCAAGAAATGAGGGAGGGGTGACTTCCTTCTGTCACCCACCTAGTGTGGGCAGATCTTGTCAGGTCAGTAGAATGAAGGGGAAAGCCTAGCAGAGT
>JAQZBX010080131.1:0-13902 GCA_029593785.1 Cabassous unicinctus
TTTAATAACACTATATTTTGTTAAAGTCATTCAAAATATTAAGTAATTACAGTATTTGGTTAGAGGGTTCTTTTCTGTTAAGTTTCTTTTATTTATTTCCTATGCATGGAATTCAATTTAAAATCTGCCATCTCTGACAAATTTTTGAACATTTTCTCTTTTTCTCTGACTTTATTATTTCCACCAATTCTTTAAAAATTTTTCATGTGATATTGGCTGTTCTAAGTAAATCTAAACTGATCTGTATCAGGAGAATATTTGAATGGGGCATACTTTTCCTTCCATCATTGTTTTTAATCCAGATGAATTTTCTTGAATTAATTGGATTCCTGTGAATTAGTAAAACCAAAGCTTGACTTTTATCAGAAATTTAAATATTTTACAGATTATTTGTAGAAGATTATATGACCTTAAGACTGATTCAAAATTCCTTAGGAATGAATACATGAAAAATAAAAAACTGTAATAAATAACTCCCTAAATCTTTCCTTCAATCAGTTTTAAATAGGGTTAATTAATTAAATGTTGGATTCTCTTACAGGTAATTCTTTAATTCTGAGTTGTTTAAAGATAGGAATATCCAGGAAAGATTTTTAACTCACTCTTTCTTTCATTTCTTTCTACCTTTTCACTCTTAAATAATAAGTTTCATGTCTAACTGCAATGAGTTTGGTTCATTTTTTGCCATAATATTTAATTACTCTTCCCTACTGCTACTTTAATTATGTCTTAGATAATACTTATTTAGTTGTCATTTCACTTAATCCACAAGCAACAACATAAGCAAATTTAAAACATTAAAAGAAAATAATTTCTTATTGTGTTCTTCAGAATAACTTTTACCAATCCTACCAGAGTTCCCAAGGGAATAGAAAGCATTGCATTGTCAAGAAATTAGACTTCCAAAAGCAATAAAATAAGCAACTATTTAGCCATTACAGCAACTCAAGGCTAATTATTTAAGTAAGGAATTTGAATGAAACATGACTCATCATACAAAATTTAATTCAATCATAGCATATACCCTAATAAATACCTAAATTTTGTTCAGCAAAACCCAATAAGGCCTAAGACAACTGTATAATTTTAGAGATTAGATCATAAAATGTTGCAATATATAATTTGTGGCAATGAGGGCCAACTTAATCCAGACATCCTATATTTAAAATTGTTTTAAAGAATAAATCTTGCTAACGTAGTTTGTCCAATATTAACTCCAATCTTCTTAGATAAGTATTAATATCTTCATAGCAAAAGTGAGTAGATAAGAACAAATCATTTTCCACAATTGCTGAAAGATCTTGATCTCTGCTGTTGTATTTCAGTGCTCTCTCCACTGATGTACTACCTCATGTTTGTGTGAAAAGGAAATTTCTTTAGCTTTTCACTTTGTGTTTTAATATGATTTACTAGGAAAGAGCTAAAAGGACTTGGAAATGACATGAGTTGAACAAATGAATGATATATCTTTGGAACAACACAATCCCTGACTCATGCACAGATGGCTTCTGTATTCTAGGCCATTGTCATTTCAATGATGAATCAATTGATCAAAGTTTGAAAATAAAGGTTGGAAAATTGTTCCCCTGAGAATCATACATAGAGAAATATTTCCAGGAGTAATCTATGCATGTTACAATTAAAACAAACGTGGGTGGCTTTAAGAATTCCATTACTCCAGCAATTAGGAAAATATTGCAATAACTTTCAAGGTGTAACACCAATAATTGACCACTTACATGCTTTCATTATGGGGGAAAAATTATAATTTCATTTTTGGAATTTAACACTGAAAAGGAATTTTATTTATGCATCAGTATTGATTACTATTGCTTTGTAACAAGTTAAAATTTGGAAGTGTTAATGCACCAACCTCCTTCATTCAGCACTAAAATATTTACAATCACTTCCATATTGTCTCCATGGTTTCTGATGAAAAATAGGCACAGAATTTTAGAGGCATGGAATTATACATAATGTGGCACTTTTACTGCTTTCAGAACTCTCACTTGTTCTTGCATTCTACAATTTGACTATGTTGTGTCTGTGCATATTCCTCTTCAGGTTTACCTTGGTTGGTATTAGATGCACTCATGGAAGTGTATTCATGTCTCTCATCAATTTTGAGGTTTTCTGCACTTATTTATTTGAATGTTACTCCTGACTCTTTCCCCTTAATTTCTTCTCGGACTCTTATTGTGCATATATTAGTATTTTTTAAGGTATCTCATACATATTCTAGGCTCAGTTCAGGTGTTTCATGTTTTTTTCTTCTAGTTCTTCAGCCTGAATACTTTCCACCATCACAGATGAAGAAGTTTTTTTCTACATTTTCACAGTCCCTTAGAGAACTTTTCAAATACCTTTCTATTTTATTCCCCCAAACACTCTGAAATGCATCAGGGTATTACAACACTGTACACAATATCACAATCTCATTCACTGTTTTGGGTTTCATGAGCATTTCAATAAGCTGTCTAGTCAGGTTGAATTAGATAGTGCTCCACAGAAATTTAAATAATTGCCTTGACAAAATGAATTACTTCTAAATGTTCCCCATGGTACTTTAAGTTTTAAAATATTTAAGTACTATTATGTACTTAAATATTTTAAGAAATATTATGATAATATTACCCATTTCTTTGTATTCTGTCTCTCCTTACTTAGTCTTTAGACCCATTTATCTTTTAATGGACTACTGATTCATTCTGATTCTTTAATTAGAATATTCTTTTAGAATTAATGCTGCTTTTTCAGCACCTTTAGATCTGGTTAATGTTAGCTCTGAATTCCAAGTGTCATACAGGCCCTTAAAAATTCGAGGGAGCTATTAGGTTATACACAAAATTAAAGCATCTTATGACTTAGAAATAATAATGAGAAAGCAGAGCTCAAGTATAAATATGATGGCTGCAAGAAATTACAATCTAGGCCCCAATTTCTTTATGAGCATGTTTAATATTCATTTTTTATTATTTTAAAGACTTTAGATTACATAAATGTTACATTGAAAATATACAGGATTCCCATATACCTCAAACACTTCCCCTCCCACACTTTCGCCCATTGTTACAATTGATGAACCCATCTTGAAGAATTGATACTAACCTGTTCTATAGTTTACATCATAATTTACACTTTGCACTGCACAGTTTTATAGTTTTCAATAAAATGTATAACAGCCTGTATCCACCATTGCAATGTCATGCAGGACAATTCCAATGTCCTAAAAAGTGCCACATGTTACAACTTTTTCCCTCTCCCTCCCCTCTGAGCCTATGGAGGCAACTCCTTTATTTCAATGTTATAAGTTCTTCCATTACTGGAATAATCATGTCTACTTTAGACCATAGTTGCATTTCCCCCTTGTGTTTGTTTATGACTCAATCTTGAATATTTCAACATGGTGATGCCCACTTTGTTTCTGATTAAGAGGAGGCTTAGATCCCATGGGGCAGATAGGTGGTGAATTTATATGCTGAGTTTGGCTTAGAGAGAGGCCACATTAGAACAACAAGGAAGATTTCAGGAGTTAACTCTTAGTCATTTTATAATACCAGGCTAAGTTTCAATTTCACAAGAATAAGATTCATAAGTACAAATATCAATATCAAGTGCCTGGCTTATTGGTCTCTCTTCCTTCATTATGCACTACCTAAGTACTCTAGGGATCCCTGTCTGTTTCCTAGGGAATGTAGCAGGACTCCCCAGGATAGTAATTCAATATTCTTTCATTTATTGTGTGGGTCTCCACCCACTGAGACAACACCTTAAGATGACTTGAACACATTCATATTCCACCCTATGACCACTTGAACATATTCATATTCCACTCTATGATCACTTGAACACAGTCATATTCCACCTTATTGCCACTTGAACACAGTCATATTCCACCCTATGACCTCTTGAACACTGTCATAGTCCACCCTATGACCACTTGAACACAGTCATATTCCACCCTATGACTACTTGAACACCACCATATTCTACCCTTTGATGACTTGAACACAGTCATATTCCACATTATGACCACTTGAACACAGTCATATTTCACCCTATGACCACTTGAACACATTCGTATTTCACCCTATGGACACTTGAACACAGTCATGTTCCACCCTATGACTACTTGAACATATTCATATTTCACCCTATGGACACTTGAACACAGTCATGTTCCACCCTATGACCACTTGAACACCATCATATTCCACCTTATCATCATTTGAACAAAATCATATTCCACCCTATGACCCCTTGAACACATTCATATTTCACCCTATGGCCACTTGAACACAGTCATATTTCACCCTATGACCTCTTGAACACTCTCATATTCCACCCTATGACCACATGAACACAGTTATATTCCACCCTATGACCACTTGAACACAATCATATTCTACTCTATGACCACATGAACACAGTCATGTTCCACCCTATGACCACTTGAACACAGTCATATTCCACCCTATGACCACTTGAACACAGTCATTTTCCACCCTATGATCACTTGAACACATTCATATTCCAGGTGAACCTCCCCAAACATCTCCCAACCACTGACATCCTGTACCTGTAATCATCCCCTGCCACATTTGCAACTCTTGTGCAATCCAAAACCTCCCCAAAGGCAAATCCAATAAATACTTTTATTTAATAAAAAAAAATAAAAAATAAAAAATTATAAATACAAGTTTAAATAATGTAAAAATATAAAAAATAAAAATCTATTTGCATTGTGTATTTCATTTCCATAATATCTGTTATCTTTTATGTGCAGTGAAAATTTATTCTGTATGTTCCCCTAGTGTCTTATTTTTTTCACTTTATTTTCAAAGAAGCTTTAAGTAACAGAAAAGTCACACAGAAAATATAGAGGATTCCTGTATACCCCTTCTCCACCCTCTCTCACATTACCTCTTATTAATAACAACTAACATGAGAATGTTAGATTTGTTACAATTGGTGAGCAAATATTGAAGCATTGCCACTAGCCATGGTCAATGGTTTACATTATGGTTCACATTCTGTACCGTACAGTTTTATAAGTTCTAACAAAATGCATAAAGTTCTGTATCTGTCATTGCAAGATAATGCAGAACAATTCCAATGCCCTAAAAATGTACCATGCTACATCCATTCTTCTCTCCTTTCACCTCAGAACCTATGGTAACCACAAGATTGTAATTTCTGGAGAATAAGCTTCATAGTTACATGCAATAATATTGAAGGCTTGACATATTGGTCCATCTTCTTTTTTTAGGCACTGCCTATATTCTCAAGAGATTCTTGTCCCTCTATTTGAGAACTTCGCAGCACTTATGAAGATTTTAAAAAAGCTGTTTTTAGAGAACACTAACTACAGATCATAGAAAGAGTTTTGTTCTACTTTTATCAAGATTGTTAATCAACAGGCATAATGTAACTTACAGACCCTTGCCTTGATTTTCCTTTAAAGTCCCTTTTTGTTGAAGATGGGGTGACTGCATGCACTTTTAGAGAAGCATCAGAGCAAACAGTGTAACTGATAAGAGAGTTTTGTTGCTTTTATAACATCACAGTTTTCAAAGAATGAATAAACCTATAATCAACAATATCATCATGCAGATCAGTATTAAGATAGAATAGACAGTGAGGACTTGAAAAGTCTTTAAACATTTTATACAGTCCTGAAATATCTAAGTAGATTACAGATTTAATTTTTTAAAATATTATTAGCTCTTTTTTTTTTTAGATTTATTAATTTATTTATTTATCCCCCCCCTTGCTGCTTGTGCTTGCTGTGTCCATTCGCTGCGCGTTTTCTCCGTGTCTGCTTATCTCCCCCTTGCTGTGAGGTCCTGCTGCATCAGCCCACCGCACCCCACGGGCTGGCCTGCCCTCACAAGGAGGCCCCGGGAAGCGAACCCAGGGCCTCCCATATGGTAAATGGGAGCTCTATCAATTGAGCCACACCTGCTTCCCAGATTTAATTTTTAATTCATGTTTTCTGTGTTAGAAAGTTACTGTTCACCATAAAGAAATTTGAGCAACACAAGGAAACTATTTTTCTAATAAATTTAATGAGAACCTAAGAGACCCAAAGGAAAAGATTATCTTCTTATTACCATTATTGTCACTACCTTAATATAATTACATGCTTATTGAAACTTTAATATTCTTTCCCTAAGAATATATTACTTTCAACAATGAGGATGATTCCTTAAAATGTCAATGTGGTAAATATAATATGAGTCCTTGTAATAATTAAATGATTTTTGTCTGCAGTAAATATAAGTGTATACATTTGCAATATTCTTAAGAAATAAATACTGTGATTGTGAACAGTATTTTATTAAAAACCACTTTTTACATTTTGAAAGAAAAAATTCTTTTGTAAAAGACTGAAATTAAAGGTATCTTTAAGGGTTTTATTAGAATATTAAAAGTTGTCAGGTATGAACATTATATTTAAGTGGGCCTTTATTTATCACAGTGATCAAATAAGTTAGTAGAATAGTTTGGAAAAGACTTAACTTGCAAAATAGCAGTGGCTCTGTGTTTTTTAAAACCATTAAAGATATGATGAAACCATTCTGATAAGGGACAGATTTTATATCCTTCCACTCAAAACAGACCATCTGTTTAAGAAAACTGGGTTATTTTAACATAGAAAGAAAGTCAAATTTTAGTTTTGCATCTCTTCACCATTAGGTAAACTAATCTTAGTTAGCAAAGGTCATAACAGATTAAGATGGATTCCAACAGGGTTTTCTGCTATAAAGTTTCCTTCTGTTATCAATATCAATTTATAGATTTTTACCTAATAATAGTTTCCCAGAATCAGCTACTTACATTGAAATCTCTGTTTAGAAAATGCTTTTACACACTTCCTACAACATGTAATTTCCAATAATCTTTTTTTAACCATTTTTAATCCTATAGACTAGTTACTCTATCTTAATACAAGTTTCATCTTCAAATAAGCTTATTGAATTACAGTCAGCAACAAGTGAAATCTACTTCCCATAACCCTTCTACCAATTTATATGTCCACTCAAATCTTGTTCTATATATTTCCACTCTGATTTTATGAACACCAGCCATTTTATCTGAGGACAAAACACACTCCATTAAACAACCTTTCACAAACATTCTAATTCTTTTCATATCCATTTAAGTCTTGTCTGATATCCCACATTCTACTCTCTGGTATACTTGTGAGACATAATTTCAAGGAGAATGTTCTATTTGACCAAGACATGATTGAAATTTTTAGGCTGATATATTTTACCTCAGAAGGAATTGGAAATTTTACCTCAGAACAAAATAGAAGCAAAAAATTAAAATATATGTTATCTCAGAAAATTATATATTATATCATAATACATCAGGCTCTTTAAATAATTTACATATTTTATTTGTGAGTAAACTTGAGGTAACTTTTCTAGGAAGATATAGCTGGAGGTAGTTTTTCACCAACTTTGGCTCATGGTAAGTCCTATTCTCAAGATAAAGTGTTTTAGTTTATCTAAAAGAATATTGGGATATTATTAGAAAAATATGCATATGCATATATAGATATATCATGCAAGCATTACTTGAGTAATCACAGGATTTGTAGAAATGGAAATGTATAATTGATGGAATCAGAGTTATCAGGCAAGGTATATATATCAAAAGTAAAATTTTTGGAAATAATTTGATTTTAAATAATCACTTAAAAACATAGTATAGGAAAATTAACAGTAGAGTGTGTTTTATAATATTAATACTCCTAAGTAAAGTAGCTTAAAATTTTATATTTTGATCTGTCATTTGTATTAAATAATATTGGATTAAAAATCAATGATGCATTAATTTATCATTGTTTATTATACAATTAGTGCTTTTTTCAATTTTTCTGATTAATTTTGAATAAGAGTATAGTGTTATAAGCATGATTTCTGGGCTGACATAATCCTGATAAAATCACAGAGCCAACAACACATAATGGTTGTGACTCTGGAAGAGTTAACTTTAGGTGCACTTTTTATCATCTAAGAAATTTGGGCAATAGTGACACCTAAGGTATGATATTTTCATCTGGATGAATAGTTAAATGAGAGGAAGTATTTATTACAGTGTCAAGTACACTTTAATTATGCAATATATGTGGGCACCTATCACATAATATCAAATAATGACTTACAGCTAATTTACACTTTGAAGTCATACTCAGATTCTTTTTAGTTTAATTTTGAAAACTCTTTCTTATGAATTTCTACAAACACTAAATGATTTTTTTAAAATGCCAGATCATTTATATTAACTGATAACATTTTGAAGTCATTTATACATATCACCTGTGATTTCTCAACAGTTTACAGCAGCTTAACACTCTAGGAATGAGGAATAACACAATGTGGCTGATTTCATCATTTTGGGGTTAACAGAATCTGAAGATATTCAATGCATCCTCTTTATGCTGTTTCTCCTAATATACCTGATGACCTTGCTGGGGAATACAGGGATGATACTGATAATTCACCTTGATCTCCAGCATGACACACCCATGTACTTTTTCTTCAGTCACCTGTCATTCCTTGATATTAGATATTCCAGGGTCATCACCCCTAAAACCTTAGAGAACTTACTGACTTCTAGCAAATATATTTCATCCAGACATGTATTTTTTTTTTTGGTCTCCTTTGTTGTCACATATAATTCCCTTCTCTCTTCAATGGCCTGTGACTACTATGCAGCTATCTGCAAACTTCTACACTACCCAGGTGTTATATGTCTATAGGACTCTGCTGTGCCCTCATCACTGAATCATATGGGTTTGGTTTTATTGATTAATAGTCTTTGTTCTTTACATGAACAGTTTGCATTTCTGCAAATCCAATGTAATTTATTACTTTTTCTGTGATTTAACCTCAATTTTAGCCCTTTCTTGCTCTGACACTTGTGACACCAAGATCAAGATATTCATTTTTTCTGGTTTTAATGTAAAACCTCATCATAATCTCTGCTTCCTTTGTATCCATTTGGTCTGCTATCCTGAAAATTAATTACACTTCAGGAAAATGCAAAGCCTTCTCTATTTGTGCCTCCCACCTTCTGGGAGTCACCATCTTTCTTGGCACTGTGATTTTTACTTACTTAAAACCAAAGAATTCCTAATTCTTGGGAAAGGTCAAGTTGCCTCTGTGTTTTATGCTACAGTGGTTCCCATACTGAAACCACTCATTTATAGTTTCAGGAACAAGGATGTGAAAAATGCATTCAATAGAATAATGCAGAAGAGAGTGAGCTACAGGCAGGTGAAATGACATATTTTCTTTCTTTCATATTTGGGTTTTTACTTGTTCACTCTAAATACACTAGCAACCTTTAATTAGCTGGTATTTTTTTTGAGATATCTTCACTTGTCCAATATGATCTTTAACATTTCCAGGAATATGTTTTAAGAAATGTACATGGTAATTGGAGGACATCAAATATGTGTTATAATTGTGGTTTAAATATATGCAGGTTTTAGGGCAACTAATGTGCAAAAATATAATATGTTGTGTTTTTCAACCTGTGAAATAGATGTCCCCATTCTTGTTCAAGTGTCAAAGAATTTTATTATGGATAGTACTTTCAGAAGACATTCCATTTATTCTATAGAAAACAAATAAAGCACAGTTGTAGTGTGTGCTGCTTTGAACTGGATAATCCAGGGTTTGGATTCTAAATTTGCCTTATGTAAGTCATTGGAACTTTAAATAAATATATGATACTAAACGTTACAATATAAAAAATAATTCTAAATTCCTAGTTATAATAAAGATTATGACAGATGATGCACAAAAGTATTTAATGTCATATTAATAAATTTTGGCCACTATCAGCATAATATTTATATTATTGAAAATTTTAAATGCACAATATTATGAATATTTTCATTGGTATTTTACAAATACTCTTGGTTTTCTTATTCATTAATAAAGGTCTAAAAAGGCAAAAAAGCCCTACAATATTTGATCTTAGTGCAAACTACAATCTTGTGGTAGAACTAAATTATAGAAAAAACTACTTGTGAATATTGATGATAATCAGAATATATTTTAAATTATTAAAGAAAATAGAACCGTAAAAAATGAATATTTTTATTCATGGTCTTCTAGACTAATCTTAGGTATGTGCATGTACATATTACACAAATATACACAATTTTAGCTATTTTCTTCTTCTCCTTTGTAGCATTTGGCTCCATTCATCACTATAAACTTCGGTCATTCCTCTGTTATATAAATTTAGAATATAAATATTTCCATGGTGCATGAATGAAATTGAGTATATCATCTAGCTATGCTTTAAGACCTGAAGTTTAGTAAATAATTGAGATTAACTATATGTCTACAGTGATATCTCTTTGTATCTAACTGCTTATAATATGATTTGAAAGCCCTACTATTCAATGATTGTCAACTATCTTCATTAATTAGTGTTTCTTTGTATAATTTTGGTATTATTTTTAAAATCATATCCTTTGTCCTGATTTCTAAAAATTTGTTATGTTCTTTAAAAGAAATAATTTCTTCAGTTAAATTATTATAATTATTTTTAACACTTTTAATAGAGTAAGGTATAATTTCATGACCTTCCGTAAATTTTATCAAGTACTTTCCTAAAATTTCCTTTAAATGTTGATCTACATAATCTGAAAATGCAGTTTTTATTTCCTGTTCTGTTCAATAAATATTTAAGAAAGTATGTGCCTTCATTTTCCAAGTATTTTATTATTTTTATTTAAATGTTAGCAATGTTTGTTAATTATATTCTTTTGCATTAAAGTGACTTGCAATTATTTGAAGGATGTTAAAATTTTCTTTGTAGAATTATATTTGTTCATTTTCTAAAATTATTTTTGAAAGGTTAAAAAAAAGTTCAACCTTTGTTTTAGAATAAAATGTTAACTTGTCACTAGCTCATCATTCAAATATTAAAATATGCATTATTTGCCTCAAGAGCCTGAATATATAAGAAAAATTTAGCTTTTCATGTATAATGTCCATATAAATTTTTGTGTTATGATATAGTTTTGCTCTGAAATAAATATCACTTACTGAGTTTATTTTTACAGAGATTCTGACGTTTTGTTTGCAATTAAAGATGTCTTTGATAAATATTTATTTTTTATTAAAAAACTTTTAAAACTAATCTCTCATGTTGTATATGCATGTGTCTTCTCTCTTTATTAATGCAATATTTGTTTTTATTTAAAAATTGTAGCAAAATAACAAACATTTTACTTTAATTTGAATGACAAATATTTTATAATTGCTTTAAATTTTATAATTGAAAATGTATTAGAAATTTCAAAAGAGTTATAGAAACCTCCATGACTGGAATTTTTTTAAAATTTTATTCTGTTACCACATATATCTTCTAATATTTCCCTCTTTTAATCACTTTCAAATATATATTTCATTGCTACTAATTATATTCACCATACTTTGCTACCATCATCCATAATAAAATATTTTCTATTATTTAAAACAAAAATCCTGGGCAATTTATTATGCCAATATTTTCATTATGACCAGAGTTTAGTCCAATTATATTTAAAGAATAAACATTGTTCTGGAAGGATTCATGAGTTTTTCCCCTACCTGTGGTGGTAAACACAGAAGACTGAGCCCCACCCTCAGGGAAAAAGCCTGCTTTGAGCCTTCATTCCTGTCGGCAACCTGGTGAGATGGAGTGTTCTGCAAGAGTGGGAGGATTTTGGTGGAGGGTCGAGAGGGCTTTCCTTTCTGTGGATTTGCCTGCCTCAGATCCCTTGCAGCTTTGGGGAACAAAATAGCTGGCTTGAAGCGACACCAGGCTTCCTCAGTGGTGAATCTGCTGAGGAAGGTTGATTTACCTATCTGCCCAGGAATATGCCCCACACCCCGCTGGCAACCTGGTGAGAGGGAGGATACTCTGAGAGTTGGAGGATTCTGACAGTAGGTGGAGATGGGTTTCCCTTCAGTGAATTTAGCTCATGGACCACCTCATAGTTTTGGGGAGCAGATAAGGCAGCTAGAAGCAGTGCCAGGCTGAGGGGAGAGGTGAATCTACCGAGGAAGCCTGATTTACCCAACAGCCTGGTGATACTCAGGCTTGGCTACAGAGGGGGCAGAGTCAGCCAATTTTATCATCCTGCACTGACAAGCATAAGAGCTTCAGCTCCCCTGAGGAGGCCAGGAAGTGGGAAGTTCTTGATTAGTTTCCATGAGCCTAGTTGGGTCCCCTCAGTGAAGGGGGTGGTCTAAGAGGACATTTTCTGGCTTTCGTATTTTGCCAAAAAAAAAAGTCAATTAAAAAAAAAAAGAATTTTTCTTTTTAAATTTATTTTAAAAGCTAAAATCTGCCTGAAAACCTGAAGTTAGAACCTTGCAGCGCAATTGATTGATGAACACAAGCAGTCAGAGTGGTTCCACAAGGGCCCAAGAAGGAACACTGGTCTTCCTTAGCTTTGTTTGCCTGCTTGCTTGTGTGGTTGATTGGTTTTTATTTTTTTATTTGCTGTCTTCTCCTTTTCTTTCCTCTTTCATCCCCTCTTCTTTTTTCTTTCACTCTTTCTTTTTTTTATTTTTTTTTATTTTAAATTAGGAGCTGCTAAGTTGTCTCTTCTTTGCTGTGCTTCTTCAGTGATTTTCCATTTTCTGTCTATTTTGATCTTATCTCCCAATGATATCTCTTTTGCTTCCTTCATCTTTCTGCCTTCTGCTGTTTGTTGTGGTTCTATCATACCACTTTTTTTCATTAGCCCAAAACTTCAAGGGTGTCAATTTCAATTCTATCTACTCTGTTTCTTTCATTTTTAATTAATATTAACTTTTTCCTTTCAGCCATTTCTTTACTCTTTCTCTCTCTCCTCATCATTCTAGCCTTCTAAATCATTATACATTTTTTCCTCTATTTGGTTTCCCAGTCCATTATAGGTACTCCACTTTTTTTCCTATAACTCTACATTGCCTACATGAGTTAAATATTCATTTTACTAAGTCTTATATGGCCCCTCTTTCAACGTTTTCCAAAATTACTATTATCATTCTTCATTTCTCACATCTTTTGATTCCTCTGGCCCTAATCTTTTGCCTTCAAGGGAACATAGAAAGAAGCAAGGAAATAAAATAAGAAGAAAAAGTGTCAAAGAGAAAACTTAACACAAACACAGAGCCACAAACTAAATCTCTAGAGCATAGAGAGAAGCTAATCAACTGAATAAACACATCAAAATAAAATGATGACTAGAGGGCATCAAAAAATTACAAACCACACTGAGAAACAGGAAAATATGGACAAGTACAATGAACAAACAAAAAAACCAGGAAGAGATGCAGAACATCGAACAAGTAATCAAAGCTTTCCAAACAAATATCATGGACCAACTTAATGAAGTGAAGGAAGAGATTAAGGATATTAAGGAGACACTGTGAAAACATACTGAAGAAATTGTAAACATAAATAAAAAGATAATAGATATGATGGTGATCAATGGCAAAATGCAAGAAATCAAAAAAACGCTGGATTCATATAATAGCAGATTTGAACAGGCAGAAGAAAGAACTAGTGATGTGCAAGACAATACATCTGAAATCAAACATATAGTAGAACAAATAGATAAAAACATAGAAAAAATCCAGCAGGGACTCAGGGATTTTACTGACAACACAAAATGCACAAACATAAGCATTATGGGCATCCAAGAAGGAGAAGAGAAGGGAAAGGGAACAGAAGGAATGTTGAAGGAAATAATGGCTGAAATCTTCCCAACCCTATTGAGAGAGAAGGATGTACAAGTCCAGGAAACACAGTGCAGCACACCCCAAACAGTATAAATTCCAACAGGCCAACTCCAAGACCTATACTTGTCAAAATGTCCAATGCTCAAGACAA
>JAQZBX010080132.1:0-13882 GCA_029593785.1 Cabassous unicinctus
ACCACACCGCCTGGGCCGGCTGGCCTGCCCTCACAAGGAGACCCCAGGAAGCGAACCCAGGGCCTCCCATATGGTAAACGGGAGCTCTATCCATTGAGCCACACCCACTTCCCTATATGACTATTTGTATTATGCCTGCGCTGGACAGTTGACCACGAGCCCCGTGAAAGCGGTCCATGGAGTAGACTGTATGTCTTCACGACATAATAGAGACCTTTTCTTTTTGGCATATCACAGACATTCAATCGATTTTTGTTGGAAGAATGAGTAAATGAGCGAGTAAAAAAATGAATGAAGAAATGCAGCCAGATGATGATCAATTCAAGAACTGCTTCTAATTAAAATAATAATAAAATGATGAAAAAGGACAGAAATATAGCAAATAGTTTGACTTAATTCTATTTAAAACATGCTGATACATTTGAAGGCTGCCTTTTGCTACACTTTCCGCTCAAGGCATGTACAAAAACAAAGCCAAGCAGTATCTTTGTTCTTTTGTGTCTCCTCATGAATACAATCTCCAGGCCTTCCGCATTAGGAGCTGAGCACCCTCCCGAGCCTGCCTCCTCTGGTTTGGCAGAGCCAGGGCCTCCGGCAGCCTCAGTGCTGCTCAGGATTCGCTCCCAGTGGCTGCTTCCGCTGATAAAGAGGTCTCTTCCTCACCCTGCGTTCTCCCCTTCCCCACTGCCCAGCCACAGAGTACTCACAAAGACAAGGGGGAAACATTTCCATTCTGCTATAATATGCCACGGCAGTGATGTAAATTTATTTAATAATACCCTAAATATGTTGCCAGCATGTAAAGTTTTTAAAATTTTAATTTGTAACGCCAATAATCATCTGCAGAATTTTATTCTGGTTAGCATTATGAAAGAAAGACAACTATCATTCTTGGGATTTTAAAAATAAAAACAAAAAAAGGAGTTTAGCTGCTAAACAAGTCATTTGTTTGGGCATTGTAAAGGATAAATGATATTTGCTTCCCCATATGAAGTTAATTTTGTAATTGACAGATTTTTCCATATATTTTTATGGTTTTATTAGCATTTTATGGCACATTTTAAATTTGAGAAAAGTGCTTTACACTCATTTTAATTAGTTATTTCTCATATATATCAATTAGTTTCAGTAATGGAAAGAGTAAAGTCAAAAAGATTTTGAAAAGCAAGATGTCACATATGCATACAAATTAAACCTTAATGACTTCCATCTGGGGATTATTACCCAGCATCACAAGTAGTTTTAGAGAAAAATTGTATGAATGACAAATGGGCCCTGTTAGTTTCCTCATGTCATCTGGAAGAGGGTGAAATCACTGAGGTTTTAAACATTTTTCAGGTTGCTTATGAAAATGGACAGAGCGGGTGACCATAGTAGGTGGAAAGAAGAGACAAAATGAAGTGAGGTACAGTACATGCACATCATCTGTGGCCAAAGTGATGCTCGAGCGCCATACTCAAGAATATTGGCCTCTGGAGCCTCGCTCTGGGTTGGTATAGGCTTCACCACTCGCTAGTGGTAAAAGGAAACGCAAAACAGTTATCTCTTTACAGCTAACTCCCTCCCCACGTCCAGGTCCAGTATGGAGCTATCAATAGTCACTTCGTCGAATTCTTTTGACATTTAAATAAACTTACCTTTAGGAATTGTTAAAGTCAGTGTCTGACATAGGGAGAAACCTAAATACTGTTCACTAGCATTATTTCTCTTTGTCATCCAAATATTTTTTCTTGAACTATGTCATTATCAATCACATTTCCTACCCTAACCTTCAACTTTGGTTTTTACTAAAATGTTATTAAACAGCACTGTTTTTAAATGACAGATAAGAGCATGGCTGAAAATTATGGATTATTAAACCTATGGCTGCCCCAAAGGTTATCATCTGCATCTGAAAGGAATCTTTGACCATTAATCTAGAATTTCCTCCTCTCCCTAAATGATCCACATGACCAGCCTTGTCCCCCGGAGGAGCCTAAATGCATTTACATACATATCTGAAAAATAGACAAGTATTGGAGCCTCTCCAACAATCTCCTGCCTCCGCAAGCGAGCAGCTGCTTCCTCTTGTAACGGGGTGCTCTGTATGGCCCCTGTGCGGACCGTCGTGATTTAATGTGCAATTGAAAGCATTCTGCAGCCAGATTAAGCCAGGTTCCATGTGGATGCCAAATAACCGATTCTTAGTGCCTCAAACGTCTTCTAATTTCAGGGTTTTATCCTTTGACATTCAACCAATAATTAAAAACCAGGCTCAAATTCGAAACAGTATAAACATTATCATCAGACTGGAATATATTCCAGGCTGTACAGCATCACTTTAATGTTTATTTCAGTTCTATTTTTAAAATATTTTCCCAGGCCTATGAAATAGTTGAACTATCCAATGCATATTTTATTTTGCCTAAGCCAAACAGATGATTTCATTGGGGCCCTTCAGCACATCATAAAAGATTGCCACTTTTCTTTCATGTAAGGTCAACAATTATCAGGGTTAAAATTTAGAAATGAGCCAAACCAGGACAGTAAACATGTTCTTTCAAATTTGTTGTTATCAATGGATACCTGTTTGGTTCACGTGTTTGATTGTTGTTTTACTTCCTGCTTATGGAAAACAAGTAGGAAGTGTTCAACTAGCTTTGGTATCTTAGACAAACCAAGGAAATAAAGCATTAAAGATTATGTGAGCTTTTCTTATAATATAAATTGTAGGAAGCATTGGCCATAATGTGTAGATATAGCATATAGTGAGAGTCTAAATGCTAATATTAATCCATCTATAACCAATATTTATTTAATGCACTAGCATTGTGCTGGGCTCCCTGGGATCCAAAGAAGTAAATTGCTTTGCAAAGGGTATGTATTTAAAACTGATGAAAATATGCCCAGAGAAGCAGGACTGTAGACCTTCTCATTTTCTCCATGGTAACCAGTGACCATTCACCTGAGTCAAGTACACACTTACACCAGCCCCTGCCTTAGCATTTTGGAGTTCTGGCTGGTGTTGATGCCAAATTTGTCCTTGAGTTTTTAATCTCCTCTTTCCTCTATTTGCACTTGGCATTTGCTTTTCTCTTACTCTTGTCTTTGGATCTTGCATGCCCAACTCAGCACCTGTCACATGAAGCTGATTTTCCTGTCTAGCCATGTCTTTTTTGTTGGTCAATCTCTAGCTGGTCACTTGGTTTCATTTTGTCGCTCCCATATTTACCCTGACATCCTTAATAGTTTCATTATTCTATGTGACTATGGCAAGTCAAACTACTAAGAGTTCAGAATTTAAATTGACTTATATATACCCATTTAAAAAGTTTAAATAATATGTACGTGATTGTTCAACTGCACAGCTCCAAAAAATAATTGTTGTAGGGATTTAAAGAGGCTGTCTATGTATGTATGTATGTATGTATGTATGTATGTATGTATTCATTCATTCATTCATTCATTCATATATCATCAGGCAGCATTTGTAACTGACAGGCAGATCAATGAACACACACACATAATATATATAGTTATGGATATATATGATATAAGATGGACAATATAGTAATAGATATATGTTCCATAAAGTTTACCACTTAAGCATATTTAAATAAACCACCACTAAAACCAGTCACACATTTGCATGCTTTTGCTTTTAGCTAAAAATGGGTACATTTTCAAAGTGCTCTTGAGAAGTGAGGCTATTTGAAATTATTTTACACTTTTTCTCTTTTATGGTAATGACATTAATAGAGTTTTTCTGTTTCCTCTCCCTCCCCCAGGACAACAGGAAATGCCTGAATGCTCTCCTAAGAGTTATTTTAAGAAAATGGTCATGGGGGGAATTAAATGAATTTGATGTCCTTAAGATATTTGGGTGAGAGCTTGATAAGGAATCCTTATCACAGATATTGGGGAAACAAATGAATATTCTGTTGTTAAGACTGGGGAAAAGTAACCAATCAAATCTTTGAGAAACAGAACTCTTCAAGAAAAAAGCTAGAGGGAACAATGTGACTTGCTAGACTTTAAAGAATAGAGCAATCTTTCCATCTGGGTTTCTGTATAGTGAACTCTTTCTGGCATAACTCTTCCAAGGGCTCTCCCAGGAACTTAGAAGCACAAGGGTTTGTAATTTGTATCCTTGGATGGAAACCACTAAGAGCTCTTAGAGGGAAGTCTATGTATGTCACTCATAAAAATGATCAAATAAGTAGGGTTAACAAGTAAAATCCAGGATGCCAGACAAATTTGAATTTCAGATAATGAGTAGTCTTTTTGGTAAAGTCTGTTCCTTGCAATATTTTTATTTGCTAAATCTGGCAACCCTACAAGTAGGCAATTTACAAATTTATAGCCCAATACATTCTGAACGGAAGCCCAGAGGATGGAAGGAGAGGATTTCCATAGAAAAAGATGGAGAAACACTTGCAAATTAAATATTACTGACCTAGTAAATAAAAATTTTCATGAGAAACCCCTGAAATAACTGTCTAAAATTTACCAACTGAGAAACATTGTGAACAAGGAAACTTGTGGCAATTATAATGAAATTTATAAATAATAATAAATAATCAGTTTATAATTGATTAGAAAAGTTAAATGTGAACACAGTTCTATAAATATTCATGATTGGTGAATGCATTTCTTACCAAAGAAGACTTTATATACATTATAAAGTGTGCCTATGTAAGAAGTGGATTAATGTAGTATGCATGCTAAAGTTTTGGTCTGATCTCAAATTGTCATTTTCAGCAGGGTCCTTACAGAAGACCCTTTTTGTCATGGGTCAGTGGGATTGTGACCTATAGAAGCTATCCTGAGAGCACTGAATTACCTATATATTGACACTGCAGGTTACAAAATTATTATATTTCTTCAGGTTAGTGATTTCATTAGCATGCTCATCATCATTAATCAGGTTGAAAACATGCGGAAACTTAAAAATACACAGACCAGTGAGTACTTTTATCACTTCTTCATTTAGAAGTATATTTGAAAGCATTGGTTTTGGACATGAATATTTTGGTTCTCAGTGAATATGGGAGAAAAAATGTCTTATATTCTTTCTTCACAGCTTGTAGAATATTTAGTATGAGTTTGTTTTAGTCTCTAGTGATGATTTTGTTAAAGCAATATTTCTTATACAACTGCTTTACATTTCTATTATTAAAAAGTAGATTTAACTTATTATAAAAAAATATTAGAGAACGTTTAAGTTAGAGCCAAAACGGTTGCAAAGTGAAGAAGCATAAGTTCAATTTTGGTTAAGTCTGTTGAATAATTTTAAATTATATTCTTGCACTAGGATAATCCAATAAGATAACTTCTAACTAAATATAATTTTAATGTTGTAATTGCATAACATTTTATCATGCCAGTTTGTGTTCACATTTAGATTGATAATTATTAAAATTATTCTAGGTCCCAAAGTAGTTTAATTGAACTCTTTTTTTTTTTTTAGCTCTTCAATATAGCCATGTGCTATATACAGCATTGCTTATAAGGAAATTTACATGTGCTCAATGCACTTGAGAAGCGTGGATATTGGCTTCTGTGTTTTCTTTGGTGTCAGTAGCTGGCACAGTTACCCTACGAAACCAAGAAGGCTTATGCCATGATGAGAGTGAGTGCTAATAAATGGCAGCTGGGACAAAATTGAAATATTGGGTAGTATCCTGTTGGCGCTCTGATTTTACACCTCTTCTGCTCTTCTTTTTACATTCAAATTTAATTCTTGTTCCTATTTATAATATTTTCAGAATCTGTCCTCCAAGCCATTGGTTTCCCTCCACTTTTTCTATTCCTGGCTTGTTTATCGCACTCATGTTTCATTATCTAACTGAAGTTATCTGCAAGGATAAAGACCAATTGCTTTAACTTTAGCGACAGTTTATTGAATCAGTGTGCTACTTTTCCATAGTAGCTCTTAGAAGCAACTTCAAGATCTACACATCTTCTCCTGAGGCTGGCACGTCTTTTCTCCTACTGCTTTACTTCCACACCAGCTATTCACTTTAGAATGTGCTTAATGAATTAGAAACTGGATATATAGACTGTGCCACACAGTGCCCAAGACTGTATATATACATATCCATGAGAAATGAGCAGTGGAATAATTTCTTGTCCTCAGAAAAGAAAAAAGTTTCCCAAAATGACATATTTTAAAAACGAACTCTACAAAATTAGGATTGCCTTTAAGAATCTTAATGAGGTAAGCCAAGCTAAGCTTCAGTGCTTTGTCCATCTCTCCTTTTTCAGCACTGTCCAAGACTATTTCTCTCAAATAGATCAGAGATTCCTTCCTGGCCACCCACAAGTCCAGAACAAGTTGGGTTCCAGGATCCTCCAGGATTAGGAACGTTTCTTACTTTTTAAATTCGCATTTTGTGGCGATATCGGTTAAAGAGTTAATCAGATAAACTGATTGCTCCTAAGGTGGGGTAAGTGCTTCTGCTTTAGTTACTGTTTTATCCTAACTGAAATGCATGTTTTCCCAAAAAGATCACAGGGATTGATTCAAGTGGTAGGAAATTCAGCATCAGTTGAAGGGCATTCAGGGAGATAGTTTCACTGCTGTGCACATCATACCTTATAATCAAACATCTCCGCTGCAAACATGTGAGCCAGCTTAGCGGAAATTAGCAGAGGTGAACTTGCAAGGAAGTGAAGAAATCATTTATAAGTGAGTCATAGACTCCCTCAGTCTTATCACCTCTTTCCACTCTCCCAGGGAACCAACTTCCCTCCTACTGCACAGAGTAAATAGAAGACTCAAGAAAGCAATTACTCTAATTTTCTACAAATCGACCTCTGCTCCTATCTACATATTGTTCAGTTCCTTTGGGTATACTAGAAGAGATAGCCCTCATGTCATCTAAGTCCAATCCCTCCCTCGGTGCTGTATTTCCAAACTTTCCCTTTCCACCACCTCCTTTTCATTTGAGGATTCTCTTCTCCAGAGGCAAACTTCATGAACAAGTTATTTATAATGACCAGTTCTATTTTTCAATCCATTAGAATCTGACATTCTTTTCCATAATCCATCTGTGCTATTCAACATGTAGCTCTATGTTGCTATTTATATTAACTAAAATTGAATAAAATTAAAAATTCATTTCCTCAGCTTCACAAGTCACTTTTCAAGTGCTCAATCAACACCTGCAGCTTTTGGATTGGACAGCACAAATATAAAGCATTCCTTCATCTCAAAATGTTCTGCTGGACGGCATGGCTTCGTAGCCTCGCTAAGATCACCAAGATCCTCAGCTACCCAGCTTGATCTGTTCTCAGGGTTCAGCAGGATTGGCCCCTAGGAAAAGTGCCCTTTCCTCAGCTTCCCTGCCACCACAGTTTATTGAGCTCTATCCTATCCCTCAGCAATTTCTCAGCTTCATTTGCCATTTCTCCTTCTCTACACTTACTTGGTACAGTCCTGGATTCTAGTCTCATGCATTCAATATCTATTTGCAGGCTGAGAAGTTCCAAATCCTTGTCTCTTCCCCAGACTCTCATGGTTCAATCTCAGTGTTTCCAAAACCCAACATGCATTTTAAAACTCTCCTCATGCCACCCCGACAAACAGGCAAACAGTCTTCTCTTCCTCCGTCTTCTCTAAGCCAGCCAGCAGCACCATCATCCAGCCAGCTGGAGGACAAAAACTGGAGTTTACCCGTCCTCATGCCAATACTTAAGCAATCACTGGGACGAACCCCACTTAAATTTGCCGTAAGAACCCATCATTATCGCTTCTCGGCCTTTTGGCTAAGATCAGGTGTAGTATCTGTTCCTATCAGTTTAATATCTGATACGTCTTCTATCCGAGGACATTGTATTTTGGAGCTGGGAGGTGGAATAGGGGTTTGCTCCATCCACTCCGCGCATCGACCTTGTATTGCAGCGCCTCCAGGAATGGTGCACCCCTTTGGGGGCATAAAAACACAACAAAACAAAAAAACCATCATTAATCTTCAGCTTCTAAATTTGATCTATTCCAATCTATCCCCACACTTCACCCAGAGTTTTATATATAAATATATACATATATATTTATATCCATATATGGTATAAAAAGCTGACAGGAATTCTTTTGGGTACAATGGTATTTGTCATGAGAAAATTGTATATTAAATATAAATATATTTGATCCGTCACCTGAAACTTTTCAATGGATTTCCATTGCTCTTAAAATAAAACCCAAAACCTTAATATTGTCTTTAAGAACTTCATGATCGGGCTCTGCTACCATGAGAGGCAAGGAAGGTGTCTCCCCCGCAGGTTTCGGACAGAGCACCAACCCGCTGACGCTGTGATTGCGGACTTCTAGCTTTCACAAGCACTGGTCTTAAGCCATCCGGTTTGCGGTTCGCTATGGCACCTGAGCAAACAAAGACAGGTCCATTACAAGGGGTGCTATACCTTACTCCGGCGGTGATTTTTGTGTGAGAGAAGAGGAAAAAGGAATAAAGTATAATCTTTAGTACACCAAAGTGCAATAATAAGCATCTAAAGAATTCAAAACAGCCTCAAGTCATTGTTAAAATACTGGCCGCAAAAATATACTGAAGGAAAACCATTTTCAAAGATGGAGCCATTGTCTGCTGTAGCTTCCTTGAGTCGCCATGTGGACTCCATTTATGGAGACTCTGTGCTGTATGGAAATGGGTTATATGGATCCAAAGCGCAAAGCATCTTGATTACGGTTTGTGTGGCCTCATAAATAGTAGCTATTAAAATATTATCATCAAAGACAGAGGGCTAAGGCAAAGACAGTTTTTAAAATCTGTCCACTCAATGACTACAGTACCTTTTGCAGCACAATTGCTTGTATTTTGATATTCCCTACAGGGAAATGATTTGCATTTATTTAAAAAAATGCTTTTCTCCTTCTCTGAGTCCTTGTTGTTTTCCCTGTGCTCTTATTCTCTGCACTGTGTGCTGATGTTGAAAACAATCACATGACAAAAACTCTTTCTTATTAAAGACAAGGTCTTACTTCAAACTGAGAAAATAATTAGAAAGCTGACAGGAATTCCTTTGGGTACAATAGTCTTTGTAATGAGAAAATTGTATATCATCGAAGCCAAAGGGCTTGGCCTTGGTAGCTGAGAAATGCTCAGTTTTTGTCTCAAGGGTTCAACCCAGATGCCTATCACAGCTCTCCTGGAAGCTCCTTGTTGCTTTTTCCTGCCGAAATATGGCAATCAGTGCCTTTCTGGTGCCTCTCTGCAATACATATTAGGCAAATCCTGAAGTATTTACCCATTTCATTATGGCTGGAAAAAATCCAGATACAGGTGCATGAATTAAATCACTACTTGTGCATCACTTCAAGCATGAAGTTCAAACTCATTGGAAGCCATAAATTATATGCTTGAGAGGCTTTTGCAATTTCAGAAAGGCCCGTGCTTGACTGCTGGAAGAAAGAAAGGACATATGACTACTGAGTTTATCTCTGTGTGCTGGCATCTTACTGATAGTTGAGTTTGCGTCCCACTGAGCGTTCCAAAGGTCAGAGGAAAAAGCAGGGGAAATAGCACTATCACTTCCCACAATTCTTATTTGAATAACTCGAAAGAAAAATTGGAAGAAGAAATAAATTTTTCTGCTGTAAAAATACCTTAGTAGTCCAGGAACACTCCTGTTGCCAGAGTGCAGTGCATGTAAAGGTATGTCGGAAGGTACCTTTTTAAAGGCAAAGACTGCACTGAATCAATAATAGTAAATATCTAAGTTACCAGCTGTAGAACTGTTTATTCACCAGCACCCAATACCTTCCTATTGATGGAAATAATTGTCAATTCTTAAAGGACAAAATTGTTTTAGTAGCATACTTGGTGTAGTTCCTGTCACGAATAATACAGGCAAAACAAAATTAAGCTTGCACGTGTTTTAGTTTAACACATTGCCCAGCCATGAGATTTACAATGTTGCAGTAAACAATACAGTTTCTCCCTTCTAGGGCATTTGTCAGGGCAAGACAAACTGTTATCAAGGAGACACATATTACCTCGCCAGCTCATGGCGCACTGATTTCCAGACAGAGCTAGGTAGGTACTATTGTAGCTAGGAAAGGAAGACGGAAATTTTGTTTGTTTGCTTCTGGCTATTCCTGCACCTTCCAATTCTGAGTGAAATAGTTTTGGGCTGTTAAGAGTTAATTAAGTTTGTAGTCAGAAGAGATTCATGACATCACTACCTTATTATACCTTTCTTGTTTCGAGTGTCCTATTCCTGCTGAGTTCATGGACTGCTCTCAGGGGTATCTCCCCATGCAGCTATGTGCAAAGACAACAGTGTTTTGGTCAAATCTTTTTGACCAAGCCCAAGAGGGAGATACTCTTCCCCTGTACCTTATGCCCTTATCACTCTGTTTCATCTACTGGGGCTGCTGGCAGGTTATGTCTGATTAGTTAGATTTACAGTTACATTTGGGTTTGCTCAGTTTATCTTCTCCTCCACCTCCTCTATCATTTTCTCCTCCTCCTCCTCCTTCTCCTCCTCCTCCTCCTTCTCTCTGTCTCTCTGTGTCTCTTGTATTCACACATGCACACGTGCACACACGTAAATGTTAAGGAGGAAAGAAGCAGGCAGTATTCAAAAGGATCCTTATTCGGGAGGGGTTGAAAGGTGAGCACTCTCACTTAATGGATTCAGACAAGGACAGATTCCTAGCAATGTGAAGAGGGTAAAAGGAGAAGCTAGGCGGTTTCCACGTGTCTTTTCTTCTCTCTCCCTCTCTGCTCCTTCTTATACATATGCCCCATCTATTTTGGACTGAATATTGTCAGGGGAACGTGCACAGATAAATAAAAAAAAAATAACGACTTACGTATCTTAAAATAAAGTAAGAAGATAAGACCTGAACGTGAATAATCCTGCATGCTTTAGGAGGAGAAAAATATTTGGAAATGCGAGATAAGTATAATTTTGCTTTTTGAAATATAGTATGAGAAATATGTTAGAATACATGAAGTCTGACCTCAGAAGGGGAAACAGTGACACATGAGGGATTCTTTTCTGAGTTGCTATGAAAGAGGAAGGTGGAGTCTGGGTCCAGAGAGAAAAAGTTAGTTTAGAAAGAAAAGAATTTGAAGACATCCAGGAAACTGGGGCGAATTTCCTGTGGGAGAGCAAAGCCTGAAGTGGATTCAGGATGATTCATTAACAAATGACTTGTAACTGAAGGGGTTGCCTCCTTCATTTCTCCAAACCCTTGCAGCCTGCTGTTCCTACCAGGGACCCTAAAGCCTCACGCACCCTCCAATCTTCATGTAGAAAGGTTGTGGGGATGCCCCCATAGGAGAAAGCTCTCCGGAGAATCAAGGTAATGTTTGGGCTGTTTGTAGCCAGTCAGGCGGATTTTTCTGTTACGGGACTCATTTTAATGCCAGCAAAGCCAGCTTTAAAGCAGAGGCTGATCATACTGCAATGATGGGCGTGGGGACTCACGATGCAGTTCCTAGAAATATTAATCACCACTCCACGAATGCAGGGGTCTGGGAAAGTGTGCACAGTTAGGGAAATTTCCTCTTTCTTGATATTGACACAGACCAGTGCTTCTCAACCTTTTCATGTCATTCATTAATTTAGCAAATACTTGTCGAGCAGCTAATCTCTGGTAGCCGTGATTCTAAGAGCTTGGGACAAAACATTCAAAGATCCTTGTCTTTGTGATGTTATATGTTAGTACGCACAGAAAATTATAATGTATGTGGTGATGATTGGCATGAGGGAATGAGGCTGCTTGCTGCTTCAGGTAACTGCCCAGGGGATTCTCCAAACTGGACCTTGCCTGGCCACGTGGAAGTTGAGGGAATCGACATGAGGGTGCTCCAGCAGCCCATTTAAAGTACATTAACGTACTGCGGAAAGCTCTGATCCCGACCATACTGTCTTGTGAGTGTGTTTGTGTATGTGTGTAAATGCATGCAAGTGTATATCTTAACTGAAATAGAGAAGCCTCTAGCCATTGTGGATTGGGCACAGTGTACAAAATGGATCCCACATACATATGTTTATATATTATAAGTTATAAATGAAGCCAATACACTGGTAAATGAAATATGTTCTACCCTTGATATCTGGACAAATATAACTTCCTAACCACCTGAATGGTTCAGATTTACATGTCTCAGAATTCCTGGAGTTCAGGAATAAGACTTGGCAGCACAGAGAAAGCCAGCCCTAACGTTATCTGGCAGACCATTCCCTCTTTACTTCCCAGCGCCATGAGGAGTCTCATAGGAAACTTGGATTTGGATACCCCAGTCCACAAGTCTTAACACCCTCCGCACTCTCTCCTTCATTACCCTCTTACCGCTGTCTTTTTCCATCAAAAAGCTGCCCCTTGGCTTTTTTTTTCTTTTAAAGTTTTATTTATTTACTTTTATCCATTTTTACCCTCCCCTCCCCCACCGTTTTTGCTGTTTTCATGTCCATTTGCTGGGCAATTCTCTGTGTCTGTTTCCTGCCCTCTCTTCTCATCCTTTTCCTTCTGTCTTCACTGGGATTCAATCCTGGGGACCTCCGATGTGGGAGAGAGCATCCTACCACCTGTGCCATCTTAGTTCCTGGTTTTTCGGCTTGTCTCATCTTGGTTCTCCCTTGTGTCACTCTCCTGTTATGTCATCATCTTGCTGCATGGCTCGGCAGGGCCTGGCGACGCACCCGCTCGTGGGGGCTGATGGCGCACCCACTTGCGGGACCTGGGGGGCTCACCTGCTTGTGGGGCCTGACGGTGCACCTGCACACAGGGCCTGGTGGCGCACCTGCTCGAGGGGCCTGGCAGCCCGCGCACCTTCTATATTTTCCTTTATTTTTACTGGGAGGTCCTGGGGATTGAACCCAGGTCCCTCCATATGGGATTCAGATGCCCAACCATTTGAGCCACATCCGCTCCTCCCCGGCTTTGTTTTGAACGTAAGGCTATCTAAACTGGTTGCACAGTTTCTGCCTTCAGCAAGCCAGACTTAGAGAAGCTGTGCAGATCCTGGAAAATCTGTAGGGAACATATGAGCAAGGAATTCCAAGGTCCCTGGTACCGTGATCTGAAGGAAGCTTGTGCCCTCTGGGAAGGCAAGTCCTCTCTGCCCCTCAGACTCTTTTCTACATGGCAAGAGGAGCACGGGAGCAGAGCCACTCTTTCCAGAGTCTAAGGACAGTATCGACCAATGTTCCCACTCGATTAGAGGGAAGACTACCTCACACCAATGGGGAAACATCAGAGGAATCTGGCTGAAACGCCTCCCTCGGACACTTATATTTATCTTTAATCCTCCCTGGGCCCCCAACAAATCTATAAACCCACTAGAAAGGGAAGCTCTGACTTGGAAAATGATATTGCTCAGATCCTAAGGCAAAAAAGCTCGTGTTAAAGAGTGTGTGTGCTTCTGTCTACAGGGGACGGGCTGGAGATTTGCAGTTTGGAAGCTGGAAGAAAGCACTTTCTCAGAGGAAGACGGACCTGAGAATTGAGACCTCCAGCATCCACAGAACGGAATTATTGGGACTAAGAACTGAGATAACCTGCTCCAACATGGGTTGACTATTCTAGGATATATTTGTCCAGGAAAAAAAGCGTATAAATATGTAAAATACTCAAGTGTTCACTTTAGGAAAATCTTGCAAACTGCAATGTTTGAGCAAACACCTTGTTCACCTGGGGAAACACTCATTCGTCAATACTTACTTATCAAGACTTGCTTCGGGACCCTCCTCTCATGGGGTCTACTAATCTTAAACTTCTCTATCTGTGGTACTTTGAGACTGTATGGACCCCTGAGTAGCTCATGTCCTTAGAGCTAATCCATTCCTGCGGGTGGGAACCTGTTGTAGGTGGGACACTTTGACTAAATCACTTCAGTAAAGAGCCTTTGATGGGATTACTTCAGTAAGG
>JAQZBX010080133.1:0-13868 GCA_029593785.1 Cabassous unicinctus
AAAAGATTGAAATTATACAAAACACTTTCTTTGATCATAATGGAATAAAGCTGGAAAACAATAATGGATAGAAAAAGGGAAAATTCATAAATGTATAGAGAATAAACAACACACTCCTAAACAATCAGTGGGTCAAAGAATAAATTGCAAGAGAATTCAGCAAATATCTGGAGATGAATGAAAATGAGAACACAACATATCAAAACCTGTGGGACATCGCAAAGGCAGTGATGAGAGGGAAATGTATAGCCCTAAATGCTTACAATAAAAAAGAAGAAAGAACTAAAATTGATTATCTAACTGCACACCTGGAAGAATTAGAAAAAGAAGAGCAAACTAATCCCAAAACAAGCCAAAGGAAAGAAATAGTAAAGATGAGAGAATAAACAAATGAAATCAAGAGCAGAAAAATCAATAGAGAGAATCAAGAAAACCAAAAGTTGGTTCTTTGAGAAGATCAACAAAGTTAACAAACCCTTGGCTAGACTGACAAAGAAAAAAGAGAAAAAACACAAATAAATAAAATGAGAAATGAGACAGGGAACATTACCACTGACTCCATTAAAATGAGAGGGATCATAAGAGGATACTATGAACAAGTGTAGGCCAAAAAAATAGAAAATGTAGATGAGATGGACAAATTCCTAGAAACACATGAACCACCTACACTGACTTTAGAAGAAATAGAAGATTTCAACCAACCAATCAGAAGTGAAAAGATTGAAAGAGTCATCAAAAATCTCCCAAAGGTGAAAAACCAGGGACCAGCTGGCTTCACAGGTGAATTCTAACAGTCATTCAAAGATGAACTAATGCCTATCTTGCTCAAACTCTTCCAAAAAATTGAACAGGAAAGAATGCTACAAAACACATTCTATGAAACCAACATCACCCTAATACCAAAACCAGATAAAGATATCTTGAAAAAAAGAAAATTACAGACCAGTATCTCTAATGAATATAGATGCAAATATCCTCAATAAAATATTTGTAAACAGAATCTAAAAGCACATTAAAAGAATTATGCACCATGGTCAAGTGGGTTTTATCATAGTTAAGCAAGTGTGGTAGAACACAAGAAAATCAATTAGTGAAATAAATCACATTGGTAAATTGAAGAACAAACATCACATGATCCTCTTGATTGATGCAGAAAAGCATTTGTGAAAATACACCACCTTCTCTTGATAAAAACAATCCAAATGATAAGAATAGAAGGAAGCTTTCTTATTATGGTAAAGTGCATATGTGAAAAACCTGCATCGAGTATTGTACTCAATGGTGAAAGATGGAAAGCTTTCCTGTTGAGATCAGGAACAAGACAAGGATGCCCACTGTCACCATTATTATTCAATATTGTGCTACTAGTTCTAGCTAGAGCAATTAGGATAGTCCAAGAAATAAAAAGCACCCAAAAAGGAAAGAAAGAAGTAAAATTTTTCACTACTTGCTGACGACATGATCCTTTATCTATAAGATCCTGAAAAATCCACAACAAAACTAGTAAAATTGATAGACAAATTCAGCAATGTGGCGGGATACAGGGTTAATATGCAACAATCAATAGCATTTCTATACATTAGTAATGTGCAATCTGAGGAGGAAATCAGAAAAAAAATTACATTTATAATAGTGACAAAAACAATTAAATATTTAGAAATAAACTTAACCAAGCACATAAAGGACCTGTATTCAGAAAACTACAAAACATTGTTAAAAGAAACTGATGAAGACTTAAAAATTGGAAGGACATTCCATGTTCATGGATTGGAAGACTAAATATTGTTAAGATGTCAATTCTACCCAAACTGATTTACAAATTCAATGCATTCTCAATAAAAACACCAATAGCCTTTTTTTTCAGAAATCAAAAAGCCAATAGTCAAGTTTATTTGGAATCGTGAGGGGCCCTGAATAGCCAAAAATGTCTTAAAAAGTAAGAATGAAGTTGGAGTACTCTCACTTCCTGACATATAGCATAATACTTAGTTTCAGTGGTAAAAAAAAAGCATGGTACTGGCATAAGGACAGATTGACCAATGGAACCAAATCAAAGATGCAGAAATTGACCCTCACATTTACAGTCAAGTGATTTTTTACAAGGTAGTTAAGCCCACCCATCTGGGCCAGAACAGTCTATTCAACAAATGGTGCTGGGAGAACTGAATATCTATATCCAGAAGAAAGAAAGAAGGCCACTATCTCACACCTCATATAAAAATTAACTCAAAATGGATCAAGGAATTAAATATAAAAATAACAACCATAAAACTCCTAGAAGAAAATATAGGAAACTATCTTCAAGATAGTGTGGTAGGTGGTAGTTTCTTTAAACTTACACCCAAAGCACTAGCAACCAAAGAAAAAATATATATAAATGGGATTAAATTTCAACACTTTTGCACCTCAAAGTTGGAAAACTGTAAATGTTGGAGAGGATGTGGAGAAATAAGAGTGCTTATTTACTGTTGGTGAATATGTAGAACAGTATAGCCATTGTGGAGGAAAGTTTGGCCTTTCCTAAGGAAGTTGAATATAAACTTGCCATGGGAACTGGCAATACCATTGCTAGGTATATACCCAGAAAAACTGAGAGCAGTGACACGAATAGATAGTTGCACACCGATGTTCATAGCAGTGTTATTCACGATAGTCAAAAGTTGGAAACAACCCAGGTGTCCATCATATGATGAATGCATAAACCAATTTTGGAGTATACACACAGTGGAATATTATATAGTGGTAAAAACAAATGAAGATGTGCAACATATGACAACATGAATGAACCTGTAGGACATTATGTTGAGTGAAGCAAGTCAGACACAAAAGGACAGATACTGTATGATTGCTCTATTATGAGCTATAAATATTATGTGAAATATAAATATATTATGTGAAATATGAATATAGTTAGAATTGCATATATAAGATTGTTTTTCTTTGAAGCTGAGCAAATGTGAGTTAATGCTGTAAAATATTAATATCAGACAAAAAACCCCAACATTATACCAAGTGAAGGAAACTAGACACGGAGTACCACATATTGTATGATTACATTTATATGAAATGTAAATATTAATCAATTTATAAAGATGAAATGAGATTACTGGTTATGTAGATCTGAGGAAGGAATGCTAAGAGGTGTGTAGTCTTTCTTTTTGGAGTAATGAAATTGTTCTAAAATTTTTAAGATGAATGTACAACTTTGTGATTATACTAAAGTCATTGATCATACGCTTTGGATCAAAAAGCCAGAAACACCAGCTATGTACAGTAGTGGAATCATACAGAGATTGTGAAGTGAGAAATTTTCTTGTTTGTTTGTCTGTCTTTTGTTTATTATAATTATTGAAATAATGATTGAAGTGATCAATGGACAAATATTTGATTATACCAAATACCATTGATTGTACACTTTAGATGAATTCTATGCTTTATTAATATGCATCAATAAAATTGATTTGTTTTAAAAAATCCATTGGAAAGAACCTGTTCCGCACCCCTTCTAGCTTCTGGTGGTTTGTTGGCAAACCATGGCATTTTCTGACTCAGTCATCATTATGACATTCTCCTCTCTGTCTCTCGTTCTTTCTCTCAGGTCACAAGTTATACTAAATTAAGGGTCGACCCTACTCCACTATGACTTCATTTTAACTTTCCTAATTCCATTTGTGATGACCCAATTTTCAAATAAGGTCAAATTCTGAGATACTGGGGATTAGGATTTCAACTTAACTTTTTGGAGGACTCAATTAAATCCATAATACTATATGGCATGTTCCATAATTTTTTTGTTTATACTGTGATTTAATTTTTCATGGCTCTGTGTTTGTTGTCTCTGAAAAAGGCAAAAAGCTTTTCTCACACAGATATCATGGCACAATTCTTTACATTTATTTGCCAAAGCATAGTTTCCCTGCATAAAGTAGACACTCTATAAATAATTTGTTGATTAAATACATGAATGAACTCAGTGAGGACATTTATTTGTAAGACTTTATATTTCCAAACTTGCTAACCTTTAGGTGTTAATGAAATATATCAACACACATAAAAAGAACATAAAGCACACAGTAATGAACTGTATACACTAGAGGAGATAGGTCTGGAAAGTAACAATTTTCTCTGGCTTCCTATACACAATGCTTCAGGAGCTCACTGTATATGTTGTAATGATTTCAATTTTAACTTAAGTTATAAAACTAGCTTAAGAACATCAAGGTGTCAGTTCATAACTGCTTTAGCTTCTCACATCCTTCATGTGAATGAGACATAGGTTTGAAATTTTTATTTTTGTCTTTTTCTTGTATTGAACCCCCTAAAACTTTGGCTCCTATTCCCTACATCACTCTACAAAAAGAAATGTTGCAGAATTCCATAGAGGCTTGGCTGAAATGAGCAGTAGACAAACAAATTTGATTCAAGCATTTTTATTTACAGTTGAAAATCATTTGCTTGGGTTGTGGCTTGTATAAAATTTCAAATGGAACATATTTCACTAGGGAAATATCTCACTTGCTTTTAAAGTTGTTGAAACATTTATCCATTTTGAATTTCTGTTTTGCTTGGCTGACACTTCTTTTTCTCCTTACCCTTAAAAAATTTCTCCCTTTGAGGAATTGTGGAAAAGAGTTTGGAAAATTAAAGGTAACAGTCCATGACTTTATGAAAAGCATTATTTACTTATATCTGTTTTGCATAAAATGGTTCATATTTCCTTTAAGACATGTATGTTTTGGTTCATTCTGTGTATGTATATGTGTGTATGTGTGTGTGTGTGTGTGTGTGTAAGAGAGAAAGAGAGAGATAGAGAGAAAATAATAATCAGATAATTTATGGAATACAGATATTTATTAATAATATAACAATTGAAGGTTAATTAACTTAAATGAACTTTAAAAGTACCTAAAAGAGAAAAAGATGTGCACTGAATAAAAAGGTGAAATGGAAAAACTATCTTCCACTTATCATCAGTATCTTTTCAGTATCAGTTTCACAAAAGATGTTCCTGTCCTCATTGATATTCTTGTCTGTTAAAGTGACAGTTGTAGCTGTGTTCTTTTTAGCTTTTTATTCATCCAACAAGTCAGGAGGACTAAGCTGTTTCAAAAAACAATGCAACCATTTTTTCACTTCCAAGTTAAGAGTATGGAACGACATAATATTTAGCCAACTCTAATGTAGAGTGAAACTGTGTTTTACAAAATAAACACACTGTTGGTGAAATAAATAATCTTTTCAAACAGTTTAAAAAGAACTGCACTTTTTAAAAATCAAAGACTTTTTATAATTTATTCTTATATTTGATCTCCACACTCTCTCTTGTGGTAAAATATAATAGACACTCTTGTCAACTAAAACGATTTACTTTTTAGTACCTTTAGGTCTAAAATAACATTTTTAATTTTCACTTTTACTTTTGTTAATAAATAATCATATTATGGGGATGGATACCATCAATAAGAAATTCTGAGTTGTTCATATGAATATAAACTCTTACTTTTTCTCACCATTTAAAGAAAAATATATATTTACAAAATAGTAGAATAATTTTACACAACAAATTATGGTATATTTTCTTTCTTCTGTCTTTCATAACAAATCAAAATCAGAATAATTATATGCAATGATCTCTTGAAACATTGTGCATAAAAAGAAGGATGTCAGGGTAAAGTGTTGTATATTCTAAAATGAAATACAAATCCCAGGCTTATTCTAAGGACTGCAGTAAGAACTTATTAAGTAAAACCTTTGTACATAAAGTATTAATTGAACAGATTCTGACACTAGGAAGAAAAGTTGGACATATGAGTGCAAAACAATAGCAAACACAAAATCAATTATGCAAATGCAAGTAACTGCATCCCTGAAAAATTTGTCCTGTAGACACCAAAAGTCTACTGAGGGTGATATAAAGCCTTGTATGGAAAACCAGAGAAATAGAAATCTTGTCCTTGCCAATCTGCAGGTTTCACAATAATCTCAAGAACACACAGTAATATAGAATGTTGTATCTATAGTAAGGTAGTGTATAAAGATCTGGGTCCATTCCACCATTGGCTTACTAGTTTAGTATTTAACCAATATTCAACAAATAACACAGAAATGATTCAAATAATACAGAAATCTCAGTTAAATTTGATTTTCAAATGTACAATGAATAATTTTTAAGTAACGTATATATATTCCATGCAGTATTTATTTCAAATACAAGTCCTGATGAAGTTTTCATTGGATAAGGCAAGGAGTTTTTCATAAAGCTAGATTTCTTACATATTTCAAATCTCATAGTTTTTCTTCCCCACATTTTTAATATTTCCACTAAAAATACACTTTCTTTTGTTTATGTATGTTCATGTATGAATGATATACTTCAATACATTGTTTTTAAAAATCTAGTGGTGAGGGCTCTTTGAGGAGGCAAAATAAAGCAAAGCTTTTGTTAAAAAACAAACAAACAAAAAAATACAATGCTAACATCTGTGTTCTTATACATGTGTCCATACATATAAAGAATATTTATATTAAATGTATTCCTGAAGTATGACTGTGGAATCAGAGTTGGCATATTTTCAGTTTCATTCAATACCTACAAATTGCTTTCCAATTGGTTGGATAAATTTTTTAACTCTACAAGAAATATATTAAAGTGCTATTTTCTCCATATGTTCACTATATTCAATAACCTCAGACTTTATAAGGGTGGTCAGTGTTTTACAGTCTCTCCTTTTTCACAACCCTTCAACCCTTATTAGCAAGCTTCACAGCCATCCTATGGCCTGGACATGTCTTCCACCCCCTCCAACCCTACCTCTTCTTCCCAAAGCCCACAAAGCACTGATAAGCCTGGGTCTTCCTACTTTGGCAAAAGTACCTGATGAGATTTGTCTAGATTGTCTAACCCCCTTTTTTCAGCCAGAGCTCCTTAGTCCCTTAAAAGTCATATTCCCTCAGGGTTGAGTTAGATACTAATTAACAAATAAGAGTAACTAATTTCCACTAAAGAGTTAATGGATGATTAATGATTTAATGGGTTATACATCTCAGTTGGAATTTACATTTCAATTGTTCTTGTCAAGGTTCTAACCACAAAGAGAGATTAATGGCATTTATAGAGTTTGGGTCTAAGTGGAGGGTGTGATGAAGCATAAGAACTTTCAGGGTGGCACACAATCATTCCCCTAATGTTTTATGGTTAGCTTGTGGGCTCTGGGGCTAGGAGGTTCTGGTTAAAACTAATAATGATATGGATTTAAACAAAAGTTAACTAAAAAACTTTTTAAATTAAAAACATACATAAATGAATAAACACATTTATTGGCTTATTCAAAGTAGTTTGATGGCTATGACTGAAGTTTTGATTACTGAGAATATTTCAGGATCTTTTGTTCATTGTTCTTAGCATCATTTTTCGGTCATTAGAACTGGAGATGGCAAAGGAGGCAGAAGCAAGCATACCAACTGCGTTATGCAGAGTCCAGGATATAATCTGGAAGGTAGTTATTTTTTTGTTTTTGTGTAACTAAATCAGTAATGTCAGTTGTCTCATTTTCATGTTTCCCTTAATTACAATTTTATTGCACCTGAAATTGTGTAATTGTTCTATTTTGGTAACTTTATTTCTCATATGTGGCTTTATGACTGTCAACCGTAATAGCCATTTACAAGCTGTACATACTTTAGTTTCACACTTCTCAAATGTCTTTTAAAAATTAAGGTGCGAAACCATAGCCAAATCAGATGTCATCAACATAGCAATGTAAGACATCCCCTGGAAAAGCTTTCCAGAGATTTAGCAAATAAAAGGACAAATTCTAATTGCTTAGAACACTGGAGGAAAGTAGAGACTGAATAATGACTTCAGAAATGCTAAATCAAAGAAACAGAAAAATCTCAGTTAAGAGCACTCCATCCCAGACCTCTGATTAGTTATTGTTTCACTTCCTCCTCTCTCAGTCCCACATAGATTGGGATTCCCAAGAGGCAGCATAGCCCAACTATTTCCCACTATGTACAGAGACTGTAGACCTATCTAAAGGAGTGAATTCAGGCACAAGGACCTAAGTCCACAGAGACCCATGGTGCAACACAATCTGCTGAAGAGTGTTGCATATAAAAGGGACCCCAGTTTGTGTGTGTGTGGGAGAAGAGACACTCTCATAGAAAGGCTGATAAGAACACTTGTGACCACACTCAATACACTTTCAGTCAGCTTTACTACCTAAAAGCAAAACAGACTTTTCTAAAGTGACCTACCTTTCTGGATTAACTCAGTTTGGCTCCCTGTCATGGGACACCTTAATGGAGAAGAAAGTGGAGACAGGAAAGTCTCACAGAAAAATCGGAATGGTTAAATTAAACAGTTGTAAGATAGTATGGGTCCTCAAATTGAAAAGTGTAAGGAAAATGGGGCACTGAATGGTGGAGAGAATTTAAGCAAATCATAGGAATTATGGAGAAAATTCAGCACAAGATCAAACACAATAGATCAAGATGCCCAATGAAGGAATGCAGGAAAGGAAATTTTCTCCTGGAGGTGAAACAATTGCACAAAATTTGCAATCTCAAAAATTTCACCAAATACTTAGGGCAAGAATCACATGAAGAAGAGCAGAGAAAATTTGTAGAAGTAAACATGTGCTATTATAAAAGTTTAGAGTAAGTTAAACTAAACATCAAAGAAGAAGCTTAACACAAACGAAATCAACAATAGACCCCTAGACAAGAGTGAGAAATGGTCCATGAGTTAACTCATCAAGATAATCAGACCCCTTCACATCAGCAAAATTTGCAAGCAATGCCCAGAAAGAAGATATGGCTTAAACAGGGGAACAAATTAAAGCTTAAGAGGAGACTCAGAAGTTGGAACAACTAATCAAAGATGTTCAAACAAATCTAAATAAACTCAAGGATATGAAGGAAAATATGCATAAAGAGATGAAAGATATTAAAATGACAATAAATGAACATAAAGAGGAATTTGAAACTATAAAAAGAAACAAAAACAGAAATTGTGATGGTGAAAGGCACAATACTAGAGATTTAAAATATAATAGAGGTATACAAAAGCATATTTGAAAAAGCAGAATAAAGAGTCAGGAAACTAGAAGACAAAACAATTGAATTCATAGAAGAACAGATAGTGAAAAGAATAGAAAAAATGGAGTAGTGTCTAAGGGACTTGAGTGAAAGCACAAAATGCAGAAACATGTCTTCACTGTTCTAGAAGGAGAAAAGAAGGGAAAAGAGGCAGATAGAATATTTGAGGAATAATGTCCAAACACTTCCTAATTCTTATGAAAGACATAAATATACATGTCACTGAAGCTCAATGTACTCCAAACAAGAGTAATTCCTGGTAGACCTACTATGAGTTACATATTAATCAGAATGTCAAATGCCAAAGATAAAGAGAGAATTCAGAAAGCAGGAAGAGAAAAGTGATTCATCACGTATGATGGCTCCTCAATAAGACTAAGTTCAGATTTCTTATCAGAAACCATGGAGGTAAGAAAGCAGTGATATGATATACTTAAGGTAATGAAAGTTAAGAAAAGCTTGCCAAAAGTTCTTTATCTGGAGAAAGTGTCATTCAACAATGAGGGTGATTTTAAAGTCTTTACAGATATACAAAAACTGAGAGTATGTCATCAAGAGATTGGATTTTCAAGAAATACTAAAGGGAGTGCTACAGCTTAAAAAGGAAAAGACAGGAGAGAGAGGTTGGGAGAAGAGGGTACAAATGAAGGTTATAAGTAATGGTAACTAAAAGTGTAAAAAGAGAGACAATAGTAAGATAGGAAGACAGAAAGCCAAAGGATAAATTGGCAAAGTAAGTAATGCCTTTACAATAATAGTATTGAATGTTAATGGATTGAATTTCCCAATCAAAGACACAGACTGGCAGAATGGATTAAAAAAAATTGAACCATCTATATGTTGTGTATAAGAGACTGACCTTAGATGCAGGGGCACAAATATGCTGGAAGTGAACATTTAGAAAAAGATTTTCCACAGAAACAGTAACCAGAAATAGCTGGAGTAAAAAACTGAGAAAGAGGGGATGTTACCAAACTCATTCCATGAAGCCAACAACATCATAATACCAAAGCCAGATAAAGATATTAAGAAAAAAGAAAATTACAGACCCATTTCCTCAATGAATACAGGTGCAAAAATCCTCAACAAAATACTTGCTAATCAAATGCAACAAACCAATAGAAGAATTATTCATCATTGTCAAGTGGGTTTTATCCCTGTCATGCAAGGGTGGTTCAACACAAGAAAATCAAACAGTATAATACATCAAATTAAAAAATTGAAGAATAAAAATCACATTATAATATTGATTGATGCAGAAAAGTCATTTGACAAAATACTCATTCTTTTCTTGATAAAAACACTCCAAAAGATGTAAATAGAAGGAAACTTTCACCACATGATAAAATGCATATATGAAAAACTCAGAGCTAACTTTCACTCAATGGTGAAAGACTGAAAGCTTTTGCATTGAGATTAGGGAAAAAAACAAGGATGCTCACTGTCACCACTGTTGTTCAGTATAATGCTAGAGGTTCTAGCAAGAGCAATCAAGCAAGAAAGAGAGAAAGTGTGTCCAAATTGGAAAGGAAGAATAAAAACTTTCGCTATTTGCAGATGATATGATCCTATACCTAAAATGTTCCGAAAAATCTACAACAAAGTTACCAGAACTAAAAAACTAGTTCAGCAGAATGACAGGATAAAGATTTTTATTTTTTTTTTGTTTTTATTTATTTTTGTTTTTTACTCCCCCCTCCCAAAATGGCTCCCTATTCTGTCTGCTCATTTCTGCTCATCAGGAACCAAACCCAGGACCTCCCAAGTGGGAAATGGGCACCCAATTGCTTGAGCTGTATCCGCTCCCCAGGATACAAGATTACTACTCAAAAAAACCAGTAGTTTTCTATAAACTAGTATTGCACAATCTGAGGAAGAAGTCAGGAAAAAAATTTCAATTTACAATAGTGAATAAAAGACTCAAATATTTAAGAATAAGCTTAACCAAGGACCTAAAGGACCTTATTAGGAAAATTACAATGTATTGTTAAAAGAAATCAAAGAAAATCTAAATAAATGTAAGACCATTCTGTGTTCATGGGTTGGAACACTAAATATCATTAAGATGTCAATTTTACCCAAATTGATTTACAGATTCTAAGCAATTCCGATAAATTTCCAACAGCTTTTTAAAAAAATGAAATAGAAGAGCTAATTATTAACTTTATTTGGAAGGGTAAGGGGCCCCAAATAGCCACAAACTTCTTAAAGGGTAAACAAAGTTGGAGGATTCTCACTTTTAGATTTTAAATCATAATACCTAGCTTCAGGAGTAAAAAAAAAAGGTACTTGTGTCAGGATATACATATAGACCAATGGAACTGAATTTATCATTCAGAAACAGACCCTCACATCTATGGTTAAGTGATTTTTGATAGTCCACCCAGCTGGGGCAGAACACTGTATTCAACAAATGGTATTGGGAGAATTGAATATCCATAGCCCAAAAAAGAAAGAGGCAACTATCTCACACATTATACAAAAATTAACACAAAATGAATGAAAGGCCTAAATATAAAAGCCAGAAACATAAAATTTCTAGAAGAAAATGTGGGGATACATCTTTGAGTCCTGGTAGGAGGTGATGGTTTCTTAAACCTTACATCCAAAGGATGAGAAATGAATGAAAATAAAAAAGGATAAATGAGACCTCCTCAAATTAAACACTTTCATGCTTCAATGGACTTTGTGAAGAAGGTCAAAAGGCAACTTATTTAACAGGACAAAATATTTGGGAACCACATATCCAATAAAAGTTTGATTTCCATGCTATGAAAAGAGAACATACAACTCAACAATAGAAAGGCAAGGAATCCAATTTTAAAAAATGGCAAAAGACTTAGACATTTTTCCAAAGAAGAAATAGAAATGTGAAAAAAGCACATAAAAACATGTTCAATAGCACTAGATATTAGGGAAATGCAAATGCAAACTACAATGAGTCATCCTCTCACACCTACTAGAATGACCATTAATTTTAAAAAATCACAGAAAAATACCAGTGCTGGAGAGGATGTGGAGAAATGTTGGTGGAAATGTAGAATGGTGTAGCCTCTATGGAAGACAGTTTGGTGGTTTCTCAGGAGGCTAAATATAGAATTGCTGTATGATCTGACAATCACTTTATTAGGAATATATCTAGAATAACAGAAAACAGGGTTGTAAACAGACATTTGGACACCAATGTTCATAGCAGCATTATTCACAATTGCCAAAACATGGAAACAACCCAAGTGTCTGTCAAATGATGAATGGATAAACAAAATGTTGTATATACATACAACGGAACACTATGGTGCTGTAAGAAAAAATGAAATTGGGATGTATATTTCAACCTAGAGGAACCTTGAGGACATTATGATAAGTGAAATAAGACAGAGACCAAAGGACAAATATTATATAGACTCAGTTATATGAGCTAAATATGAAGAATAAACACATGGAGTTAAAATCTAGAATATGGCTTACTAGGAGATAAGATGAGGGCTGATAAGGGATAGTGATGCTTAATATATGCAGAATTTTTAACTAGTTTTATGGTAAAATTGTGGAAATGGATAGAGTTGATGGTGATACATTAAAGTGAGTATTACCAACACGGCTGGTTTATAAATGCGATTGCACCTGAAGAGGTAGCCTAGGGCTGTAAATGTCAATAGAAAGAAAGCTAGAGAATAATCTGGGGACTGAATAACATTGTGAACTTGATGATGGATGTGGATTGTGGTTAATAGAATACGTACAAGAATATTCTTCTATGAACTAGAACAAATGTATGTCACTATGACAAGGTGGTAAGATTATGGTGACGCATGGAAAAATACAAGTAATGAAACTTATGGACTATAGTAAACAGCAATATTGTAATATTCTTACATCAATGTCAAAGAAGTTGCTATATCAATGCTAAGGGTCAATAAAAGGGAGGTATGGGATTTTTTTTGTAGTAAGGAAAACATCCAGAAATGTACTAAGGAAATGACTGCACAACTCTGATGAAAGTGCGAGTCAAGAGTGTACAATTTGGGTGGATTGTACAAGGCATGGAACTATATAACTAAGTGAACCATGTGGTGGATGATGGACTGCGGTTAACAGGAAAAAATGAGATCATTCATGAACTATAACAAATGTACAATATAAATGCATAGTGTTAATATTAAGGGGGTATATAGAAAAATATAAAAAATGTAAGCAATGGACCATAGTCAGTAATAACATTTTGATGATCTTCTTTCATGATCTGTAACAAATATTCTACAACAATGCAAGGTGTTGGTGGAGGGGTGATATATGTGAACATTGCATGTTTTGTATGATTTTTTGTAAGTTTACAACTTCTCTAATAGAAAAGCATATTATACTTGATTTAATATCTTCTTTGCATTGCTGCTAAAAAATTACAATATTACTATTAACTATCATCCATAAGTTACATTAGGTGTAATTTTCCTGTATATCACCATATTCTTAACACTTTGTAAAAGAACAATATTCTTATACTATTAACCACAATCTTCATATACCACGGAAACACTATGTTTTATAGTTCCTAGATCATTCTACCCCCCTTTAAATTGATATATTACATCCACTGACTATCCCTTTCAGACACAATCACATTTATAAATAAGCAGTAGTGTTAGTTATACTCACTATAATGTGTTATCATCAATGCTATCCATTTCCACACATTTACAATAAACCTTATAAAAAATTCTACATACATTAAGGATCAGCTCCCATTCTCAAATCACATTATATTTCTT
>JAQZBX010080134.1:0-13868 GCA_029593785.1 Cabassous unicinctus
CCCTTGGATTCCATTGCTCTGAGGATCTCTGGTTGGAAATACTATAGTTTCCCTAGAGATCATGTTACGTGTGTTAATTTAGCAAATGAGGTGTGTGTAATTTCCAAAGAGAATATTTTTTACTCAGAAAGAATGATTGCCTTAGTGGAAATTGCATGATAAACAAAAATTTATTTCACTCCTAGAGATTATAATGTCCAAATATTTTACAGGGAATAGAGTAATTAAAATTTTGTTATAATTTATTTCCATAATATCAGACTAATTATTTTCCTTTACATGTTTGTGCCATATTATTTCTTTTTTATAATTCATGATATTAAATCTAACCTAACTTACAATCCCTTTTAAAATTAACTTTCTCTTTCAATCTAATATCTGTTTCAGTTCATAATTGTATAATAAAGACTTTTTCAACAGCTTAAAAAGAGTCATTCAATGTTCACTCTGTCCACATGATGTAGGATGGGATCACAAATCAATAAAAGTGATAGATAAACCAAAAATGTCGTTCAAGTACAACTAGGAAAACCCTTATGCCTGTCAGAGTCAACTAATGGATTGATAGGTGAAAAATTTCTTATTTATTTTTCTGGTTTCAAATTATTTATTATAAATATTATACATCCATTGAAAGGGCTTAATAATAATTGAAGGGATGAATGCACACATATGTGAATATAACAAGGACCAGGTTATGTTGACATTTTATAAATAGGATATTGGTTTAATATGACTCAATAAAACTTATTTCTTTTAAAAATCGTGGGGATGTCAGGAATTGTACACCCAAGTAGAGCCAAGGATATTAGTTATTAGTCATGATTCAAAGATGCTTTGGTTACTTTTTAAAAATGAATCACAACTCAAGTTTCCTGGGATTTCATTTGTGTATATGTGGATTTTCTTTCTTTGTAAGAATGCATTTGATCTTATTTCCAAAGCATTCTAAAAAATTACAATGCATCAAATGCAGATATTTATATATGGATACATGCTTCACAATCTCTCTGCACTCGAGAACAGTGCAATGATGTCCAGAAAATCAGAAATGGTTTCCTTGAAACAAAATCCAGAGCCTTCTAAACATTCAGTAAACAATAGTGAAATCATGGAAAATGATCTCCTATGAATTATCGATTAAAAATTGTGATTATTAAAAAATTGAGGAATTACTGAGAAGCAATTTTTATCCTCACATTATTATTTGCAGATTAGAGTAGTTTAATATTATTTCAATAACTATTAGGAAGAACATCTAGTCCAAAAATTTATGTAAAATATGCATGCAAAACGGACTCTTCTTTTTAAAGCCCCTTATTTTTAAAGAGTTTGCTATTTAAAAGGGCTAAAATCATTTATTTCCAACTAGCATGGACAGGGCATGTAGGAAAATTCTCTCTATGCAGAGATTTATTTGTAGAGAAAAATAGATAAGTAAACATTCTTTTAATATCTGTATTTTACTGGGGACTTAATTTTTTTTTCTTAATTTTAAATACACCAACTTGGTGTATGAGGGAATATCATCATTCTAATCTGATTTTTATCTAATTTTCACATCCAATGATCCACATTCTTGTTTTTCTTAATATATATTTCTTAACAGAAACTGTTATCTAAAAAAAAAATTATGCAATCTGTCAGAATACTCAAAAGATTTTCCTCCAGCATCAAACAACATGTGGTGTAATATTTCTTACAGATGATGGTAAAATGTCATGGCATTGTTTCCACCAATGAGTGGCCATACTTTATATTTAAAACACACTTTCATTCCCTGACTTCAACATATCTGGATAGTTGGCTGTATATATTGTCTCTGTATTGGAAACTCTTGTGTTTAAATTTTTTCCACATAGTCCTGAGTTGGCGAGTGGATTTTTTTCTTTCACTTCTTGTTTTAAAACAGCACTGCACCACACTGCAAAAGAGAATTAGAGCTTGTTTTCTTTCTTCCAGAATTCCATTCCCCCCCTCTTTCTTTTCTATTTTTTGCAGGGCTTTCCTCCTCCTGTTGTCTTTTCCAAACAGCCCATTCTCCATGCACAAAACTCCCATAATTAGTCTGCAAAATTGTTTGTGCCACACCCAGTCAAGGTCCCTGCTATGGAGGAGCAGAAAGAAGACAAGCCAGGCCAGTTGATAGGAAATGCCTCTGGGCCATTTTTCCTGGGTCAGCAACGGCATGATGACTGTTGCAGTTGGGCAGTTTGATGTAATTATGAATTCCAAAAAATATAATTGGATCATGCTTGTAAACAGATCTGTTAATCTGGGCCTGATTAAATTATGGTTATGGTGTTGACTGGGCCACCTCAGTAAGGCATTGAGCCTCAAAGCTTGGTGGGTGGGGAATCGAATATAAAAGGCAAGATAAAGAACAGAGTTGAAGCAGTTTTTGAGAAGGAGTTTTGATCTTGGAAAAAAGCCCCAGGAGAAGAGAAGTGAGCCATTCACCTGATCATCTACAGCTGACCTTGTGGAGGAAACAGGAGGTAAGCCTGGGGAGAAACAGAGCCCCAAGAAGAGAGGAACCCAAGAGGCCTGAACACTTGCAAACACCGGCAGCTGTCTTGCTCTAACATATGGCAATGGAATGTGGTGAAAGAAGAAACAACACTTTATGGCCTGGTATCTATGGACTTCTACCCCAAAGAAATACCCTTTATAAAGACCAACCCATTTTGGTATTTCAGATTAGCACCCCTTGGGCTAATACAGAATTTGCTACCGAGGATTGGGGAAGTGCTTTTGTAATGATCAAAATGTTCGAACAGTTTTATAAATGGTTAAAGGGTATTTTTTGGAGGAATTGTGAAATGCTTGATGGAAAAAGCCTAGATCACTTTAAAGAAACTGTTGATAGTAATATGGATGCTAAATAGACTTTCAAGGATGACTTAAAAGTAAATGATGGAACTATTATTGGAAACTGGAAGAAAGGTGATCCATGTTTTAAAGTTGCAGAGATCTTAGCAAGATTAACTCCTGGTGTTATATAGAATTCAGAATTTGAAAATGGCGAACCTGAGCATTTAGCTGAAAACCTTTCCAATGTAAACTTGGAGAATTTGGCTTGGCTTCCCATTGCAGCTTATAGCAAAATACTAGATGTGCAAAGTACATTAAGGACTGAAATTTTGGGCACAAAGAAAACAGAATCTGATTCTGGAACTTTCAAGGTTGTGGAAATCAAATTCCCAGATGAAAGTGCCCCATTTGAAGACTTAGCTAAACGTGGGACTTGTAAATCTTAATTGAAGATGCAGTTATCTAAGAAACACTTGTGGAAAGTCTTACTGTCTGATGCCTTGGACCTCTACTTCCTGCATACTAAACCAATAATGTTTTTGAGAGAGCTGTATCAACAAAACAACTGTCAACTTGGACAAAAGAAGACATGGTAAGGAGAGACTGAAGGAGAATCAGCTTTAAGAAGAAAACCATGGAAGCAGAAATCTTGACTTAAGACATCTCCTTGGGCCAAGAGAGGAACTCCACCTATTTGTACAGAGAGGATACATTTGCCCCTGCATTTGAAGAGGTTGGATGTTACTACCAATGCTCTGGGAAACTTTTAATGCCCCATGGTGCCGACAGGGTGAGTTTCCCTTGCAGTTGAAGAGGGTGGATGTCCCCCACCCGCAATGTTCTGGGATAATTTTGCCATCCCAGGGTGCATAGAGAGTGGAGCACATTCCTCAAAGACTAGGGAGTTTAAGGTCAACACCCTATAGGTCTGAGAGGGGTGTACCTTTCCCCCATGGATTAGAGAAGCCCAGGTGGTCAACCCAATGCTCTGAGGGGGTTGAACCTGTATGCCAAAGGCTAGGGAAGGCCAGGTGCTCAACTCATTGCTCTGAGGGGGTTGACCTGTATGCCAAACGTTAGGGGGAATGTTGTCTTCACCTCATTGTCTTTAGGGGGCTAAGACTCTAACCCAACGATTGGGTAAGCTGTGGCAATCACTCCAACAGTCTTGGAGGGTGATGTCTGGAGCTTGGCTGACACCCAGATGCTTGATGAGGTTGGAACCAAGAAACTGGTCCTTGGGCAAGCCTGTGGAAAGGGTGGGTTCCCATGTGGCCCCAAGAAGAAGAAACCATCGTTTTAAGAGTGACTCTCAGGCATTGAAATCGAATGGAGGATGCCCTGCAGGTTTACTGAACTGTAGAGGATCCATGACTCATGTTTAACATCCCAGTTTTTCTTTATGATATTGAAAATGTTTATCCTTTGCCTTTCCCTTTGTGTACTGGAAGCAGTTCAATGGTTTTGTATGTTTCAGAGGTCTATAGAAGACAGAGCTTTGCCCCAAGACAAACTATTTGTTTAAACAGCATATGATATTCTTTAGTAGTTGAATTGTTACTTATGTAAAGTGTTATGAATATTGTAATGTATTTTTGGAATTCATAGGGTGGAGTGTTGCAGTTGGGCAGTTTGATTTAATTGTGAATTCCAAAAAATATAATTGGAGGAGGCTTGTAAACTGATCTGTTAAACAGGGCATGATTAAATTATGATTAGGACGTTGACTGGGTCACCTCAGTAGGGCATTGAGCGCCCCTCTTGGTGGGTGGGGAATCAAATATAAAAGGCAAGGCAAAGAACAGAGTTGAAGAAGTCTTTGAGAAGCAGTTTTGATGTTGGAAAGAAGGCCCCAGGAGAAGCAAAGTGAACTGTTCACCTGATTTTCTACAGCTGAACTTGTGGAGGAAACAGGAGCTAAGCCAGGAGAGAAATGCAGCCCCGGAAGAGAGGATCCCAAGAAGCCTGACCCTGGCAAACTTCAGCAGCTGTCTTGCTCTAACACGTGGCAATGGTCTGTGGTGAAAGAAGAAACTTAACACTTTATGTCCTGGTATCTATGGACTTCTACCCCAAATAAATACCCTTTATAAATACCAACCCATTTTGGTGTTTCACATTAGCACCCATTTGGCTGACTAATACAATGACCATGATTTTAGTGTGCCAGGCTCCACCCATCGGAGCCCTTTTGGAATCCACTGAACAAGCTGGTTTCATGTTATTTGGAAAGGTTATCCATTGCCCCAATCTGAGATGTATCTGGTGTCTGGTGACTTTTGATAATGTTGGCTCTTCATTGAGAAGACAAAACTTTGTCATTCCATTCTAATTCTTCCTCTGCCCTTGGATTCCATTCCTCTGAGGATCGCTGGTAGGAAATACTATGGTTTTCCTAGTGATCTTGTTATGTGTGGTAATTAAGTCAATGAGGTGTGTACAATTTTGAAAGATGATATTTTTTCCTTAGAAAAAATTAATGCCTCAATTGAAATTGCACAATAAAACAAAAATTTATTTCAACCCTACAAATTATAATGTGCAAGATTTTACAGGGAATATAATTAGTAGAATTTTGTTATAATTTACTTCTCTCACATCAGACTAATTATTTTCCTTTACATGTGTTTGCACCCTAATATCACATTTCTAACTTTGATTATATAAAAATCTAACCTAACCTTCACTCCCTGCTAACATTAACATTCTCTTTCAAACAAATATCTGTTTCAGTTCAAAATATTAAAATAAAGACATTTTCAACAGCTTTAGAAAGTAATTCATTGTTCACTTTGTCCAAATAATGTAGAATGTGATCAAATATCAATAAAACTGACAGGTAAACAAAGAAATATTTGTTCAAGGAGAGCCAGAAAAACACCTATGCATGCCAGTGTCAACAAAAGGATTGAGATTTGAATAATTTCATATTTATTCTTCTGGTTTTTCTTTATTATAATTATTATAGAGATATTGAAAAGGTTTAATAATGATTGAAGACTTGAATGCACACCTCTGTGAATATACCAAGGATCAGGTTATGTACACATTGGACAAATAAGACATTGGTTTAATATGTCTCCATAAAACAGCCTTGATTTAAAATTCATGGAGATATCACTAATTGCACATTCAAGTTGAGCCATGGATAATTGTTATTGGTCATGTTTCAGAAATGCTCTTGCCAATTTTTAAAAATGGATCACAATTCAAGTTTCTGCTGCAGATGGGAGCACAGTATGTTGTTATGCACCTTTTTTTCCTAAGGTTGTTTTTTCTGCTCTAGACTTCAAGTTTATGTATGTTCATGTATGACTGATATGCATCACTAAAAATATATATGTAGAGAAAGAGGATGGTGAGAGACAAATAAGAACATTTGGAATTACCTATTTCTCTAAAGTTGTTTTCATTTTGTGTTTCTTCATTGTTGGAGGCTGTAATCAGTCATGCATAGAATTGACAGCCATGCCCACTGTTTGATGGATTAGATCCTAGCCTTTTATAAACAATTATTCTCCTCCAAGATATCTTGTAAACAGGTGACTCACTCTTTGTCACCTTGTGCACCCTACAGTCCCTTTTTCTCTTTTGGGTTTTGGCAAGATTCTTATAAGCTGTTGGAGAAATTTAGAGGCTGGGAGCTATTTGTAATCTTAGTTGCTGGGTTTTCATTAATTTATATGTGGATTCTGTTTCTTTGTAAGAATGAGCTTGATTTTATTTCCAATACTTACTAAAATATTACAATATGTCATTAGAGCACGCATTTATATATGGATAGCTGCATGACAATCACTGTGCTTTTGAGAAAAGCCCAATGACGTGGAGAAAATCAGGAATGCTTTCCTTGAAGCAAAATCCGGAGCCTTCTAAATATTCAGTAAACAATTGTGATATCATGGAAAAAGATTTCAACTGAGTTATCAATTTTTGTACACACCATTTTAAAATTAACATTTTTTTCAATCTTATATCCGTGTCAGTTCATAATTTTTAAATAAAGGCCTTTTAAACTGCTTTTAAAAAGTCATTCATTGTGCACTGTTTCCGTGTGATGTAGTACAGGATCACATATCAATAAAATTGATAAATAAACCAAAAACTTTGTTCAAGGAAAGCCAGAAAAACACCTATGTATGTAAGTGTCAACACATAGATTTAGCAGAGAATACTTTCTTATTTATTATTCTGGTATTGCTTTATTTATTATAATTATTATAGAGCTCTTGAAAATGTTTAATTATGATTGAAGAGATGAATGCACCTCACTGTTAATATACCAAGGACCTGGGAATGTACACATTAAAATTGTACATATGTCAAGTATTGTACACCCAAATTCTGGCATGGATATTTACCTGTCGTGTTTCAAAGGTGCTCTGGCCAATTTTTAAAAACGAATCAAAATACAATTTCAGCTGGAGATGGGACCAGTGTAACATGTTATGCCTTTTCATTTACTAAGGTCGTGATCTCTGCTCCTGACTTCAACTTTATATAAGTTCATGTATAACTGATATGCATCACTAAAGATATATATTAACAGAAAGAGGGTGGTAAGAGACAAATATGAAGCTTTGGAATACCTATTTCTCTAAAGTTGTCTTCCTTTTGTGTTTCTTCATTGATGGAGGCTATAATCATGTGTGCAAAAATGGAGGGTGGTACAGTCTACTTGATAGATTAGGTCCTTGACTTTTATGAACCATTCCTCACCCCCATGATATGTTGCAAACATATGAGTCACTCTTTGTCACCTTGTGGACCCTACAAGTCCTTTTTCCCTTCTGGGTGTTGGCAACGTCCTTCATAAGCCATAGGAGAAATTCAGAGGCTGGGAGCTATTTGTACTCTGAGTCCGTGGGTTTTCATTTGTGTATACGTGGATTCTGTTTCTTTGTAAGAATGAGTTTGATTTTATTTCCAAAGTTTCTAAAACCTTAACATATGTCATAAGAGCAGGTGTTTGTATATGGATACCTGCAACAAAATCACTTTGCACCCTTGAACAGCCCAAAGATGTCCAGAAAATCATGAATGGCTTCCTTGAAAGAAAATTCAGAGCCTTCTATACATTCATTAAATGACCGTTAAATTATGTATAAGATCTACTGAGAATTATTGATTTATCTCCACTCTCTTTTAAAATTTACATTTTCTGTTAATCTAATATCCTTTTCAGTTCATAGTTTTAAAATAAAAGTCTTTTCAACAGCTTTATAAAAGCCATTCATTGTTCACTTTGTCCACATGATGTAGTATGGAATCACATATCCATAAAACTGATAGATAAACAAAAAAGGTTGTTCAAGGACACCCAGAAATAAACCTGTGCATGTCAATTGTCTACAAGTGGATTGAGAGGTGAATAATTTCTTCTTTATTCTTCTGGGTTTTTTAAATTATTATAATTATTATAGAGTTATTGAAAAATTTTAATAATGATTGAGGAGATGAATGCACTCCACTGTGAATATACCAAGGAGCAGGGAATTTACACACTGGATAAAATGATATTGGTTTTATATGTCTCAATAAAACAACTCTGTGTTAAAAATCGTTGGGATGTCAGGAACTGTACATCCAATTTGTGTTATGGATAATAGTTATTAGTCGTGTATCAGAAATACTCTGGCCAATTTTTGTAAATGAATCACAATTCAAGATTCTGCTGGCATTGGGACCATTATAATGTGTTATTCCCCTTCTTTTCAAAGGTTGTGATTTCTGCTCTAGACTTCAAGATTATGTATGTTCATGTATGAATTATATGCATCACTAAAAACATATATTAAGAGAAAGAGAGTGGTGATAGACAAATATGTAGCCCTGGAATTACCTAATTCTCTAAAGTGGTCTTCTTTTTGTGTTTCTGAATTGTTGGAGACTAGAATCACGTGTGCAAACAATGGAGAGCGGTATACTCTGTTTGATGAATTATGTCCTTGGCTTTTATGAACCATACCTCATCCCCAGGATATCTTGTAAACATTTGAGTCACTCTTTGTCACTTTGTGGAGCGTACAAGTCCCTTTTTTTCTTCTGAGAGATGGAAACTTTACTTCATAAGCCATGGGTGAAATTAGGAGGCAGGGAGGTGTTTGTAATCTGAGTTCATGAATTTTTGTTGGTGCATAAGTGAATTCTCTTTCTTTGTAAGCATGAATTTTTTTTATTTCCAATGCTTTCTAAAAAATTACAATATGTCACAATAGCTGATATTTATATATGGATATCTTCATCAAATCTCTCTATGTTTGAAAAATGACCAATGTGATCCAGAAAAATCAGGAATGGTTCCCTTGAAACAAAATCCACAGCCTTCTAAATATTCAGTAAAGAATTGGGAAATCATGGAAAAAGATCTCCTCAGAATTATCGATTACCTACCCTGCCTTTTTAAATTAACATTTTCTTTCATTGTAATATCCGTTTCAGTTCATAATTGTAAAACAAAGATGTTTCAAAAGCTTTAAAAAAAAAAGCCCTTCATTGTTAAAAGTGTCCAAATTATGTAGTATGGGACCAAATACAAATAAAACTGACAGATAAACAAAAAAGGTTTTTCAAGGAGTGCCAGAAAAACACCTATATATGTCAGCTTCAACAAATGGATTGAGAGGTGAATAGTTTCTGATTTATTCTTCTGATATTTCTTTATTTATTATAATTGTTATAGAACTTTTGAAAAGGTTTAATCATGATTGAAGAGATGAATGCACACCACTGTTAATATACCAAGAAACAGGGAATGTACACATTCGATAAAAAATGATATTGGCTTAATATGACTCAATAAAACAGATTTGTATTAAAATTGGGGGGTTGTCAGGAATTGTACACCCAAGTTGAGGCATGGAAAATAGTTATTAGTCGTGTATCAGAAATAATCTGGCCAATTTTTAAAAACGAATCACAATTCCAGTTTCTCCTGGAGATGGGACCATTGTAAGGTGTTATGCCCTTTTATTTTCTAAGGTCGTGATTTTTGCTCTAGATTTCAAGATTATGTATGTTCATGAATTCATGATATGTATCACTAAAAATATATATTAAGAGAAAGTCTGTGGTGAGAGAGAAATATGAAGTTTGGAATTACCTGTTTCTCTAAAGTGGTTTCATTTTGTGTTTCTTTGTTGTTGGAGACTATAATCACGTTTGCATAAAATAGAGGCCGTTACACTCTTCATGAATAAAAAATATCCATGACTTTTATGAGCTTTTCTTCTCCCCCATGGTATCTTTTAAACATGTGAGTCACTCTTTGTCACGTTGTGGGTTGTACTAGTCCATTTTCCTCTTCTCAGTGTTGGCAAGGTCCTTCATGAACCATAGGAGAAATTTGGAGACTGGGAGCCATTTGGAGTCTGAGTACCTTGGGTTTTCATTTGTCTATATGTGGATTCAGTTTCTTGTAAGAATGAGCTTTATTTTATTTCCAATTCTTTCTAAAAACTCAACATATATCATAAGAGCAGGTATTTATATGCAGATACCCTCATCACAAACTCTGCACTCGAGAACAGCTCAGTATTCCCCAGAAAACCACTTATGGTTTCCTTGAAACATTCAGTAAACAATCGTGAAACCATGGAAAATGATCCCATAATTATCGATATACCTACACTCCCTTTTAATATTAACATTTTCTTTCAATCTAATATCTGTTTAAGTTCATAATTGTTAAATAAAGACTTTTCAACAGCTTTAAAAAACCATTCATTGTTCACTTTGTCCTCATAATGTAGTAATGGATCACATATCAATAAAACTGATATATAAAACAAAAAAATTGTTCAAGGGCAACCAGAAAAACACCTAGGCATGTCAGTGTCAATAAATGGATTGAAAGGGGAATAATTTCTTCTTTATTCTTTTGTTTTTTCTTTATTTATTATAATTATTATAGAGCTATTGGAAAGGTTTAATAATGATTGTAGAGATGAAGGCACAGTACTGTGAGTATACCATGGACAAGGGAATGTACACATTGGATAAAAAAGTATTTGTGTAATATGTATCAATAAAACAGAATTGTTTTAAAAATCGTTTTAATGTCAGTAATTGTACACCCAAGTTGAGTCATAGATAATATTTATCAGTAATGTTTCAGAAATGCACCAGCCAATTTTTGAAAATGAATCACAATTCAATTTTCTGTTGGAGATGAGGCTATTCTAAGGAGTTATGCCCCTATATAATCTAAGGCTGTGATTTCTGCTCTACACTTCATGATTATGTATGTTCATGGATGATTGATATGCATCACTAAAAATATATATTTGGAGAAAGAGTTTGGTGAGAGACAAATATGCAGCTTTGGAATTGCCTATTTCTCTAAAGTTGCTTTCCTTTTGTTTTCATTTTTGGGGTCTATAATCATGTGTGCATAGAATGGAGGGCGGTAAACACTGCTTGATGGATTAGGTCCCTGACGTTTATGAAACATTCCTCTCCCTCATGATATCTTGTAAACATTTGAGTTGCTCTTTGTCACCTTCTGGAACATACAAGTCCCTTTTTCTCTTCTGGGTATTTGCCAGGTACTTCATTAACCATAGTAGAAATTTGGACTCTGGGAGTTTTTTGTACCCGGGGTTACTGGGTTTTGATTTGTGTATATGTGGATTCTGATTCTTTGAAAGAATGAGTTTGATTTTATTTCCAATATTTTATAAAAAGTTGCAATATGTCATAAGAGTAGGTATTTACCTATGGATACCTGCATCACAATCTCTCTGCACTCGAGAGCAGCCCAAAGATGTCCAGAAAATCAAGGATGGTTTCCTTGAAAAAAAAATCCAGAGCCTTCAAAACTTTCAATAAACATCGTGAAATCATGGGAAAAGATATCCTATAGATTGTAGATTTCCTCCCTTTAAAATTAACATTTTCATTCAATCTAATATCCGTTTCAGTTCATAATTTTAAAAGAAAGAGTTTTTCAGCAGTTTTAAAAGCGCCATTCATTGTTCACTTCGTCCACATGATGTAGTATGGGATAACACACCAATAAAACTGTTAGATAAAAAAGGTTGTTCAAGGGCAGCCAGAAGAACACCTATGTCTGTCTGTGTCAACAAATGGATTGAGAGGTGAATAATTTCTTCTTTATTCTTCCGGTTTTTCTTTATTTATTACAGAGCAATTTAAAAGGTTTAATAGCGATTGAAGAGATAAATGCACGCCACTGTGACTATACCAAGGACAAGGGAATGAAAAATTGTATAAAAATGTTATTCATTTAGTATATCTCAATAAAAGATATTTGTTTTAAAAATCGTGGGAATATCGGAAATTGTGCACCCAAGTTCAGCCATGGGTAATAGTTATTAGTCATGTTTCAGAAATGCTTTGGCCAATTTTTGAAAATGAATCACAATTCAAGTTTCTGATGGAGATGTGTACGTGACCACTGTAAGGTGTTATGCCCATTTATTTTCTAAAGTCATGATTTTGGCTTTAGTTTTCAAATTTATGTATATACATGTATGATTGATATGCATCACTAAAAATATATATTAGGAGAAAGAGTGTGGTGAAAGACAAATATAAATCTTTGGAATTACCTATTTCTCTAAAGTGGCCTTCTTTTTGTGTTTCTTCATTGTTGGAAGCTGTAATCAATTGTGCACTGAGTGGAGTGTGGTACACTCTTCTTGATGGATTATGCTATTGACTTTTATGAAACATTACTCTCTCCCAAGATATATTGTAAATATTTGAGTCCCTCTTGACACATTGTGGACCCTACAGTCCCTTTTTATCTTCTGGGAATTGGCAAGGTCTTTCATAAGGAATAGGAGAAACTTGCAGTCTGGGAGCTATTTGTACTCTGAGTTCCTAGCTTTTCATATTTGTATCCATGAATTCTGTTTCTCTGTAACAATGAGTTTGATTTTATGGAAATACTTCAAAAAAATTAAAATATATATTAAGAGCAGGTATTTATAATTGGATACCTGCATCACAATCTCTCTGCATTTGAGAACAGCCCAATGATGTCCTGAAAATCAGGAATGTTTTCCTTGAAACCAAATCCAGAGCCTTCAAAACATTCAGTACACAGTCTCAAAATCATGGAAAAACATCTCAGATTTATTGATTTACCTACACTTCCTTTTAAATTTACCATTTTATTTCATTCTAATTTCCATTTCTGTTCATAATTTTAAAATAAAGATGTCTTCAACAGCTTTAAAAAAGCCATTCAATGTTCACATTTTTCGACATGGTGTAGTATGTGATCACATTTCAATAAAACAGATAGATAAAAAAAGTTGTTCAAGAACAGCCAGGAAATCACCTATGTATGTCAGTTTCAACAAGTGGATGGAGAGGTGAATAATTCCTTCTTTATTCATCAGGTTTTTCTTTATTTATTACAATTATTACAGAGGTATTGAAAAGGTTTAATAATGATTGAAGAGACGAGTGCACACCACTGATAATATAAAGGACCAGGGAATTTACACAATGGATAAAAGAGATATTGGTTTAATAAGTATCACTAAAACAGATTATTTTAAAAATCGTGGGGTTACCAGGAATTGTACACCCAAGTGGAGACTTGGGTAATAGTTAATATTCATGTTTCAAAGATGCTCTGGCCAATTTTTAAAAATGAATCACAATTCAAGTTTCTGCAGGAGATATGTGTATGGGACCAACGTAATGTGTTATGTCCCTTTATTTTCTAAGGTCGTGATGATGTATTCTCTGGAATTAAAATTTATGTATGTTCAAGTATGACTGATATGCATCACTAAAATATATATTAAGAGATAGAGGGTGCTGAGAGACAAATATGAAGTGTTGGAATTATCTAAATTGGTCTTCCTTCTGTGTTTCTTCATTTCTGGAGGCTATAAACACACGTGCATAGAATAGAGTGCAGTACACTCTGCTTGAGGGATTAGGTCCTTTAATTTGTGAATGATTCCTCTCTCCCACAATATCTTGTAAACATTTGAGTCATTCTTTGTCACCTTGTGGAACATACATATATATTTTTCTCTTCTGGCTTTTGATATGGTCCTTCGTAAGTCATA
>JAQZBX010080135.1:0-13870 GCA_029593785.1 Cabassous unicinctus
TTTTTTGGTGTATTATTATGTACAACATCTATTTGTGAAACAACTCTGAGAAGAATTCTTTGGCAGAAAAAAATAGAGAAGTGGTGCCTCCACCTCCCTTATAAGCATATAAATTAGCTTCCTAGTAAATTTCTTCCCACACTTTCTGTTTTATTCCTTAGAAAACTGGGTAGTATAGTACCACCCCATACTTTTTCACAACCCAGACTTAAGGAATAAAGGGCCTTCCTCTGTACAGTAAGTTTCATGAAGTTAAGTCTGTATGGCACACTAGTGTGCCCAGATGGATCTGGTACCCCAGCATTGCTCAGTTGTTATTGCTGAATGAATGGTCTTTATGCCACTCAGTACACAGACCCGGAGACTGAGAAAAAACCCTTTTACTAGCTTCAGCTCCTTCACCAACATAAGTCAATGTGTTCCTGTGTCACAATAAAGTTTTCTTGCTAGAATAACATACATGACTATGTATATATGCACATATACCTTGGCTAATGCTTCCTGAAGATCAAGATCACAGGATGTATGCCTCATAAGATATAGCTCCCTGACGGAAGCTTCTTATTACGGTTCAGGTGTGGTTGTTTACTTTGCAATCAAGATAGAGGAAAGATGCTGAAGGAACATGATGGATGGGAAAGGGAGTCTGAACGACTTTCCCCAACCGCTTTTTAAAAGAAAGAAAGATGCATTTCATGGGAAGGACATATTGTCTTCAGATTACAGTTTCCATCTACAAGATTCATCTTTCTCAAAATAATATTCAGTAGATGTACCTGAATTCTTCTATTTCAATATTAAATTTTATTTCACATATTAACCTTGAATGAAAACAGCATTTATTGAGGAGCATTTCTCATATTCTGACCAAGCAGATGATGTCTATTAATTTGTTCTTCATAAAAATTTATTTATATCACTCTCCAAACCCAAAATCTATTTTCATATTAAGGAAGAGTTTTAGGATTAGAACTTCCTTACTCAAACTTTTGAAAAAAGTGCAGAAGGACAGCCAGAAATGGCCATCAGTACTGATTTTCCTTGTTTTATAATATTAAAATGCATTCACATCTAACTTTAGATATTAGCTAAGTACAACCAACTCAAGGTTGATCAAACACCAAAGAAACCCTCCAATGACTTGTTTAGATTGTGATAGCACTAGATTCTAAATAAACAAACCATATGAAGGACAGTTAGAGAACTTTTAAAAGATATCTACTCTTTTTTTCTAACAGAATGTAGGGTTTACGAATTTTAGATCTGTAAATTTGTTTGTTTTTCTCCAAAACTTGCCTTAACAAACTTTTCCAGCGTAATCCAATCCTGGCTCAGAACATAAATGTGTATTATCAGTTTCATATCATATCACACTATTAGCATAACTCTAGGTGTTATTATTATGGATCTGAACACTCTTTAAGATCATGAATATGAAATTAGTAGGGAGAAAACTAAAGGATAATTATTTGGTAATACTTTGAAGAAAGGATGAGACATTTTTCAAAATAGCTTTCCCTCCTGCTTTTACCCTTAGCAGGACATTCTACTTTCAGTGTTATAAATGAAGTTCCAGTTTGGGAACAGTTTTCACTTATTCCAGTGTTGCATACAGTATGGCATCATGTGTTTGAAATGACACTAATTTACAATTTAGATCAACTAACATTTATTAAAGAGAACAGAGCTGACATCCTTCCAGCTGTCTCCTTCCAGTTGTCTCCCTCCAGCTGTCACCCAGAAGCTTTAAGGTATGTACTACCTAAGGTATTCTCAAGCTGAATGGTGAATTTCCCTAGACACACACAGTAAATGGCCTGAAATTGGAAATCAGTTCCTCCTTTTGTTAACACTCTTTTGTTTTTTTGTTAATATCTGCTTTCTTACATTCAATACTCTTTTTATAACTTAGCCCATGCCCGTATTAAAAGATATATACAAAAGACAAAAGTTCCCCAATTTCATGATATTTTAACTAAGTTAGAGGTCACTCAGTTTATTAGTCAGCCAAAGGGTTGCTGATGCAAAATACCAGAAATCTGTTGCTTTTACTAAGGGTATTTATTTGTGGTAAAAGCTTACAGTTACAAGGCCCTAAAGAGTCCAACTCAAGGTTGCTTTCTTAACAACATCAGTTGCCATGTGTTGAAGAAAGATCACTGATTTCTGCCTGTTCTCTCAGGGCTTCCTATATCAGTCTCTGGCATAGTGCTTGTTTCTTTCCAGGCTGTCTCAGCTGCTCAGTGGCTCTGTTCTCTTCAACTGCAAACTATCAGGTGAATGGCTCTTCTCTATCAGGACTCCAAGATCAAATATGACACAGCTCTCTCTTCTCTCCTTTCTTCTTGAGTGAAAGACCATTTATATCAGCCAGGCAAGGGGGCAGGGACTCAACCAGAGTCAAATCTTACTATAGAGGTCCAATCAAAAGCCCTAAATTGATTTTATTAAGTAAACTTAACATCTTTGAATATAATATAAACAAATGGTATTGTACCCTGAGGAATAAATTAGTTTTTAAACATAATCTTTCTCTTTTTCGGATTCATAAATAATCTCAAACTGCCACATTCAGTTATCTTTCAATAGGATAAAATTGTGACAATAATCTTAAGGCTGTTTTTTGCTTTGTTTGTTTGTTTTCTGTTAAAGTGCAGTTGCCTAGAACTGGTCTCCAATGGCCAACATGAAAGTTGTTCAACCTCGCTCTTTAAATATTAGTCTCTGACAGATGTACATTACTGGAACAGCACCCAGAAAAGATGTATGAGAAAAACACATATTCCAGACCCAATGCCAGCATTAATCTAACCCATGTCATTTCTCTGTTTGTCCTTTGGCATGAGAAATTAAGACTATGATGCCAATTGTTAGAATGGCACATGATACTGAGGAAGTCAGAAGGTGACTCAGCAGGAACAGCTCTGTAGTCTGTAATCCTTGCTTTATTTTCTGCTACAGAAACACTAAAGACATCCTTGACCACTCTGTCCCCTATTACCAGAATTTAATGCTGGCAAATTACCATCCATATGCTACCATTCAGAATTGACCGTGCTCATTTTTTATCTTTGTAAAAAGAAGTACACATATTTTGTCTTGAGACTTACAAGTGGGAAGAGAGGCATCCTGCTTTCCACCAGTGCATACTCCACGCAAACTGGACAGTGCACTGCTTCACAGTGGCCATGATGCTCAGCAGCCGCAGGTCCACAGTGTTCACGTGAGGCCCAGAGAGCACTGGGGTGAGGGGGTCAAGGGCCATGGCAGACTTTCAGGCAGACTTCAGCACACCATTCTTTAGGTAGTTTAATTTGTTCCATGTGTAAACCCGAATGATGCAATACTGAGAGATAGGGTCAAGAATGCTTCTCTCATCCAGTGAGGGGTTCTCTAACCTATTGGTATTATCAGGAAGGATGAATATACTAGTAGCCTTCATCATCTTGAAAGCTCTCATAGTGATTGTAGTAAGCATTGCCAATCAGTAAGCAAAGACATCTGTGTCAATGATGTCCTGGCAGCAGAGGACAAAGTTCTAAGGGGACGTTTTCCTCACAGCATCACCATAATCACATCCTCTGGCTAAGTCCGTGCCCAAGGATGTCAGTGTTTCTGCAGAGGCCACAAATCTGGGAGCAAGAATATGAAAGATCCCTCCACTGTGTCTTTTTTTTATTATTTAAAATATTTTTATTAGCATATATATGTTTGATAATTTCAAATTTAAAAACACTTAGAAGCAGCATGAACAAGGAAACGTACAATTCATCCACAAAGATGTGCAATGGGAGAATGGATTACTCAGGTAGGTTCATATTAGCCTTTCAGTTGATTTATATCTGTATCTTGTACAGTGAAAAATTCTTGATTTACACATCTCTACAGTTGCAGTATTTTTCTAACACACCATTTTGTAGTCTCAGAACACTTTTGAATTAAACTGAACAAGATGTTTAAAGATGAGAACTTTGTACTTTAAAGTTAAATAACATATAATATTTAATGATTTCATGTTTCTTTCTATTAATATAAACCAGGAAAAATTTATTGTAAGCACAAAAACTATTCACGATATTAGTAACAACAACAGTTCACATTTTTACTGGGCACTTGCTGTGAGCCAGGACCTACAAATATCTGAACATGCAATTTCTCATTTAATTACCTCCCTGGAAAGTGGACAGGTTCACTTGTTTTTCATAACAGACAATGATGCCACGATGACAGCTCGCACTGAGCACATGTCTAACCTTTTACTGGCATTTCAGCCAGCCTGATGCACTTGTATTGTTGTAGCAGCTCATGGTGCTCGCTTGCACAATTTTACAAATAATCCTCCGCCCGCCCCCTCCCCAAAAATAAACACAACAGAACGCTTCTCAGGCTTTAATAATCAGACACACCTATAAGAAACTAAAAATAGAGCAGCTGTGATCTACGTCTGCACTAAATACCCCTTTTTCAGGGACTCAGAATTGCCCCTCCAAGTCTAATTGCAGGAGGACAGCCTCAGCCTCCTCTTCCTCCTCATAGGGCTCCTCCTGCGAATCTGTACTACAACTGGAAGAGGTTAGCAGTCAGCCCTTAGGCAGCTGGGTCAACCACAGCCTTGGATGGCCCCTGCTGTGGTTGGCACAGGCAATCACTTGCTCAAGGCAGGCCTGGTTCACGTTCTCTTTACCTATGGCCCCTTTTTCCACCACCTTCTGCAGCAGGGGCTCCAGACGAATAACGTAAGCAGATAACTTTTCTCCCGGGTCTGGAAGTCTGACCTGGGCATACCTAGTTATCTCCATGCTCCCAAACACCAGCTTAAGAGCCTTCAGGTGGTTATCGCTGGGTTATTGGTCTTGAGGATGTGAATGAATTCAGAGGCGGGGCCTCTGAGACTCTCAATCAACCTCACCTGCCACTCCTCCATGACATCATTAATGTGCCCTAGCCAGGGATCAAAAGTCTCCTCCTCAGGCCCTGGGATGTCCCTCCCTGAGAACAGTGTCAGCTTCTTTTACCATATGGACTCAACAAGAGGTTGAAAAACTTTGGTTTTCAGTACATTATTCCCATTGCCTAGTCAGTGTCTGCAGAAGAGCTGCACTGAAAATTCTTTCCACAAATGAATAAATGAGTGTCCATTAAAATCTTAAAATGCATGACAGATTGGAGAATATTTTGAAAACAGGGAAGTAGTTGCTAATCAGAGATAGCAATCTCTACTTAGATTTGATAAACAAATCCATAAATTTATTCCCTTACTCCAAAATACAAATATAGATAGCTTATTAACGGTTTAAAATAAGTCATGTTATTTCTTTCAGGTTAATCACATCAAGTACATGGAACCAGGAAATAATGCAGAAATTTCAGAATTTCTCCTTTGGAGATTTTCAGAGGAGCCAGAGTTGCAGTCCCTCCTCTTTGGACTGTTCCTGTCTATGTACCTGGTCACCGTATTTGTGAACCTGCTCATCATTGTGGCCACAATCACTGACTCCCAATTCCACCTGCCCATGTACTTCTTCCTGTCCAATATTTCCTGTATAGATATTTGTTTTTCCTCCATCAGTGTCCCAAAATATTAGTGAACATACAGACATAGGTAAGAGTAGGTATGCTGGTTCTTGATGGAAAAATAAAGATAAATACTGTCATAACGGGATCCAAGCTGGGTCCCAGCTGATGAGGAGAGGAACTTGCATGACTCAAGGTTTTCAAGTAAAACAGAAATGACAGCTGTAAGGTTCAGAGCACTTGAAAAGTCTCAAAACTGCTTTTGCTTCTATGCTCTCTTGCCTCTGATCAATCCTGGCCTTATTTACTCTTGGGTACATTAGAACACTGGATGCTAAGCTTTACTGTGTGAACAAATCACCCACTGATCCTGTAAAATACAGATTTCAACTCAGGAAGTGTGAGAATAGGCCTTTGAGTCAGCATTTCTGATGAGGTCCCCGGTGACGCTGATGCTGCTGTTTCATGGGCCCCACTTGCCATGGTTATGCAGGAAAAGGTGGTGGGCTTTGTTTCCATCACATTCATAGGCTACTGGAGGAGAATTTTCCTGGTGGTACTGCTATACTTGTGAACAAATATATTAGTCTTAGGCTGATGTCCAGCAGGCAAGATGACCTCACCCCATTATTCATCACATACATGGACTTTATCAGTATTGAGATGATGCTCTTGGTGGAAATGGGTTCTTGTCACTGTTCAGATTCCTGATTGTCACCATTTATATATTGCTTTCCTGGTGAAGAAATTTACCATACTAATATTATTCACATATGCTTACAAATATATATCAATTCAGTTTCTGTTCCAATATGGCAAGATTTATAATGATCACTTACTTTTGTAGCTTTCCTCTGGATGTCTACTACATTCTCATTGCATTTCTTGATTTACAGTAGTTATAAAAAGATAAAGTGAAACATCACTGGTATGATTATTATGTAATTACGTGCCCTCAAACAATTTAAATCCCCATGCAGTTCTTTAATTAGTAGGATATTTTTTAAAAACTCTGAAATGTATCGACACAGTCTATCTTTTGTATTTCGATAAGATTGAAATTCAACTGCAAGAAACAAATAGGTGACTAATAAGGGATGCTAAAATTTTGGTGGGTTTATTTATCCATACCTCAAAAATCTAAGATTACGGAATCCAGGATTGTTATGGCAGCTCAATGACATTGTTAAAAATTCCATCTTCCTTTAGCTTACTCAACATGTGTTTTTTATCCTCATGGTCACAGACTAGCTGCACCACCATACACTTAATCCACATCCTAGTGAGAAAGACCGGAAACAAATTTAGGGATATAGTACGAAGAGAAGTTTTGCATGCATCTTTTTCAAAATCCCCTTTTGTAAACTATAATATCTATATGGAAAAGTGCCATATCATAAGCTCAATGAATATATATATTTTAAAAAAGCAGATTTAGTCCATGTAACCAGAACCCAGACCAAAAAACAGAACATGGTCAGCCAGTGAGGATCTCTTATCCCAATTACTGTAATCCCCTCAACCCTTAAGCAAAGTAAGATTCGTAATATTAATGCAAGAGGCTATATTTGTGTTTCTGAGCTACATATAAGTGGAATCATACACTGTATATTCTTATTTGTATGGTTACATTCAGCCTTGCTGCATTCCATCTTCATCAAATCAAAGAGAATTTATATGAGATCTAGTTACAACTGCAAAATCCCTGCCTATTGTCTTATAATGTAATGCAGTCAGTCATGAAAGTGAAATGCATCATATTCAATGGCCCACCCTGTCTCAAGAGGATATGAATGTTCAACTTACATACTTGGGAAGCAGGAATCATGGGGTCCTCATCTGAATTAAAGTTAAAGAACTGGAAGATTCCCTATTTTTAATATGTCAATTCTCCCTAAATTATTCTATAGTTGTAATGAAATTCATATAAATCGATGTGTGAGTTTATGTAAGTAGACATTTTGTAGTCTTTTCTAATGTATGTTGGGAAATGAAAAAGTATAGAATAAGATCACAATTTAGAAAAGGAACAAAATTGGAGTTCTCAGTCAACACAATTTGAAGACATATTACAAAACTACAAAAATCAAGACTTTGTGTTAATAGTGTAAAGACAGATAAAAAGAAAGACAGAACAGGACAGTCCAGAAATAGACAAACACACATACATTTAACAGATTTTCTTCAAAATCACTAAGACAATTCAAGAAGGAAATAAAGTCTTTTGACAAACGGTGCTGGAAGTAGATATCTTAAAAATCTAAATGAGCCCCAACGCATCTAGAGATTGACTTTATGTACCCATTATCATGCAGTGTCTTTCTGGTGGCTAGTTGAATATATATATAAATTAATTTTCATTATTTTTAATTAACCTTTAGATTACATAAATATACATAAATAATATAAGGCATTCCCATGTGTTCCCCTCCATCCCCCTCCAACACTTTCCCACATTAACAGCATCCCTCATTAGTGTGGTACATTTGTTACAATAGATGAAAACATATTGAAGCATTGCTATTAACTATGGATTGTACTTTACATTATAGTTTATACTCTGTCCTGGAAAATTTTGTAGGTTATGGAAAAATATACAATGGCCTGTATCTGTCACAGCAATGTCATGCAAGAAAAATCTAATTGTCCTGAAAATGCCCCCATATTAAACCTGTTCTTCCCTCTCTCAATCCTCAGAAACACTGAAGGCCACTGCTTTTATATCAATAAGAGTTCTTCCATTATTAGAATAATAATAAGTCCATAGTAGATTTATAATAAGTCTACTTTAGTCCATTGTTAATTTCCCAATTTGAGGATGTGGGGATGGTGATGCCCACTCTGCTACTAACTAAGAAGGACCTTAGATCCCATGGGGAAGCTAGATGGGGCTACCTTGCTTGCAGTTGCAGACACTCTTTGTTCCTTGGGATGGGGTTTGCCAATCAGCATCTCCTTGTTAGTTGTCCTGGGTGAGTCCAATGAACTGGAGTTTAGGTGTTGTATCTCTGCTGAAATTCAGGGCTCAACTGGCAAATGCATGGAACACAGATTTAAGTCTCTAAGACATATATTTATCAAGTATAGTGAAAATTATAGATTCAAATAAAAGGGGCAGAAGAGCCATGTATGGATAACCTATAAATGAGTCTAACTCTGTTACACTGTGGAGCATAAATTACAAGAAAGGCCCAATGACAGTGTGCCAAATTCCTGAGTCATCTGACCTGCTTATAGTTTCTGGATGCCTCCAGAGCCCTTAGGGTCCCTGCTATTTACAGTGGCAGTCAATGAGATCCTTCGGAGAGTTGCATGAGAAAAACTTCTAGAAAAAACTCCTGCCTCACTTTGAAGTCTGTTAGGTATAAAAACTCTTTTGTATTTACCATTTCCCCCTTTTGGTAAAGGTCTTTTCTAGATATATTGCTAGTTGCCACTTGGTAATAATCCCTTGACGCCAGGGAGGCTCATCCCAGGGAGTTATGTCCAACACCTGGAGGTAGGTATTGCATTTATATGCTGAGTCTGGCTTAGAGAGAGGCCACTTTGAGAAACAAGGAGGCTTTCACAAGATAATGAAGGCTATATATAATACTATGCTATGTTTCAATTTCACAAGAAAAGGTTCATAAATACAATCATCAATATCAAGAGCCTGGTATAATGGTTTGGCTTCCTTCATTAGGCACTGCCAATGGACTCAGGGGATACTTTCTGTCCTATTAGAGAATGTAGCAGAAATCCCCAAGATGGGAATTCAATATTCTTTTGGTTATTGTGTGGATCTCCACCCACTGAGACAATGCCTCATGAACTCTTGAATATATTCACTTGACTTAGAATCATGTCCTAGGTGAACCCCTTCCCATGCATCCCCCATTAGTGAAAACCTGCATCAGTGATCCTCCCCTGCCACTGTTGTGACCCTTCTGGGACCCAAATCTCTCCAAAAATTAATCCAACAAAATAATCAAATAAAATTAATAAGAAAAACAGCAATATTACAAATAAACAATAAAATACCAAAAATTAAAAATTTGAAGTAAAAATTTTTTAAAAAAATTTAGACATTGTTTCTTACGTCATTGTGGGATCTTTTGTCTTGTATGTGCAGTGACATTTTCTTTCAGATATTCCCCCAGGGTCACATTTTTAAATTTTCTCTTCAAAGAAGCTTGAGGATACAGAAAAGTAATATAGGGAATATAGGGGATTTTCTTATACACAGTGCCCTCCCCCTTTCCCCTCTCCCCTATTAATAACATTGTACATGTCGATGGTATATTTGCTACAATTGATGTACATATTAAAGCATTGTTATTAACCATATTCAATGATTGACATTATAGTTTATGTTTTGGATCCTACAGTTCAATAGGTTTTGATGAAATTTGAAGTGACCTGTATCTGCTATTACAAAATCATGTTGAACAGTTCTAATGCCATAAATATGCCCTATGTACCATCTATTCTATTCTTCCCTCTCCCTCTCCTCTGAACCGCTGGGAAACACTAAGTTCCAATGTTTGAGGAATAAGATTCATAGTTACTCGCATAAACATTCAAATTTGGCATATTGGTCTGTTTCCTTTTATTTGGTGCTGCCTATGTTCTTGAGGGATTCTTGTCACTCTAACTGAGAACATAGTAGAACTTTCCAGTGTGGACTTTGATTTTTTGTTTGTTTGTTTATTGCGTGGGTCTCCACCTACTGATAAAACACACTATGCCAAGATGAACACTTAAATATTACATAGAAGCATCCACAGGTGCACCCTGTCCCACACACCCCGTCACATCCAGCACCCTACACCAGTAACCCTTCTCTGCCATATTTGCCAAAATAACATTCCCAACATTGTACTTTTAACTACAAACCTGCAAGTCCCCAGAGTTCATCTGCTCCTCCTGTGACTCTTCCCCAGTTCTTTGGATAGTCTGACCCAAACCCGATCCCTACCCCCCTCACAGACCAACACTACTAAATCTAATCACATCACTGCACCATTATCATGCTCATTTGCTACACCCTTCCATCTTTTTGTAGATATTGTTCATATGGGCATCAGCTCACAATCTTCTACTCCCTTTCTGTCTCCTGTAAACCATTCTTACAGACTAAAGATCTGTGAGTCTGGTCAATATGCTTAATTCATATTGGTGAGGTCATGTAATATTTGTCCTTCAGCGTCTGGCTTACTTCACTCAACATAAGCTCTTCGTGATTCATCCATGTTATTCCTTATGTTAATACTGCATTCCTTCTTACACCTGAGTAATATTCAATTGTATATATATGTCACAGTTTGCTTATCCATTCCTCAGTTGATGGACATTTGGGTTGCTTCCAACTTTTGGCATAGTGAATCATGCTTCTATGAACATCAGTGTGCATGTATCTGTTCATGTCCCAGATTTCAATCCTTCTGGGTATACATCCAACAGTAAGATTGCTGGATAATATGGTATTCTATAGTTAGCTTCCTGAGGAACTGCCAAACTATCCTCCAAGATGGCAGCCCCATTCTACATTCTCACCAGCTATGGATAATTGTTCCCTTTCCTCCACATCCTCTCCAACACTTGCAGTCCTCTGGTTTTTTTTTGATAGCCAACAGTCTAATGGATGTAAGATGATATCACATTGAAGTTTTGATTTGCATTTCCCTAATAGGTAGTCATGTTGTACATCTTTTCATGTGCTTTTTAGCCACTTGTATTTCTTCTTTGGAGAATTGTCTATTCAAATCAATTGCCCATTTTTAAAATATTTTTTTTCTCCTTTCATTTTCAAGGTCTAAGTTTTCTATACATATGCTGGATATTATACCCCTGTCAGAGAGATGTTTACCAAATATTTTCTTCCAAGATGTAGGCTGCCTTTTTCAATTTCCTCCTCACATTGCTCATTATTGTTGTATTCAAATGTGAAAGATTATTTTATATATATATTTTTATTTTAGAGGAACTTTATATTAAATATATTACATAAAAAATATAAGGGTTTTGCATATGCTCCAATCCCTCTTCCTCCCTTGATGTTAGCTGTGGGTTTTTCATTTATACCCTTTATCATGTTGAGGAAGTTTCCTCCTATTCTTATCTTTTGAAGTGTTATTATCAGGGAAGTGTGCTGCCTTATTTCAAATGCTTTTTCTGCATCAATAGAGATGATCATGTGATTTTTTTCTTTCAATCTGTTAATGTAGTGTATTACATTGTTTGATTTCCTTATGTTAAAATATCCTTGTATACCAGGGATGAAAACCAGTTGGTCATGATGTATAATTCATTTTATGTGTTGTTAAATACAATTTGCATGCATTTTGTTGAAGACTTTAGCATCTCCTTTCATTAGAGTGATTGGTCTATAAAATTCCTTTCTTGTGGAGTCTTTGTGTGGCTTTGGTATTGGGTGATGCTCGCATCATAGAATGAGATAGGCAATGCTCCCTCCACTTCTATTTTTTGGAAGAGTTTAAGCAGGATTGGTGTTAATTCTTTCCAGAAAGATTGTTAGAATTCACCTGTGAAGATATCTAGTCATGGGCTCTTATTAGTTGGGAGAGTTTTGATTACTGATTCAATCTTGTTTCTTCTGATTGGTCTATTGAGTTCATCTTTTTTTTCTCCATCAGTTTGGGCTGCTTGTGCATTTCTCAAAATTGGTCCATTTCACTCACGTTATTCATCTTGTTGGCATACAATTTTTCAAACTATCCTCTTATGGTACTCTTTATATCTGTGGGGTCATTGGTGATATTCCCTTCTTTGTTTCTATTTTTTTTTGTATTTGCATCTTCTCTCTTTTTCTTTGTTAGTCTAACCAAGGGTTTGTTAATTTTATTAACCTTCTCAAAGAACCAGTTTTTTGCTTTCTTAAATTTTGTATTGTTTTCATATTTTCAATTTCTTTTAACTCTGCTAAAAGATTAGCTCTGTTAGTCTTTCTTGTTTCCATCTTTCTACTTGCTTTGGGATTAGTTTGTTGTTCTCTTTCTAATTTCTCCAGGTGGGCAGTTATGTCTTTGATTTTATCTCTTTCTGCTATTTTAATATAGATATTTATGAGTATAAATTTCCATCTCTGCACTGCTTTTGCTGCATCCCTTATGTTTTGATATATGTGTTGTCTATTTCAATCATTTCAAGGTATTTACTAATTTCTTTTGCAATTTCATCCTTGACTCAATAATTGTTTAAGATTGTGCTGATTAACTTCCATATCTTTGTGTCTAATCTGTTTCTCTGTCCCTTACTGATTTCCAGCTTCATTCCATTTTCGTATGAGAAATTATTACTTTGTATAATTTAAATCTTTCTGGATTCATAGAGAGTTTTTCTGTAACCTAGTATGTGGCCTATCTTAGAGAATGCTAGATGTGTGCTCAAGAAGAATGCATATCCGAATGTATTTCATTGTAATGTTTTGTATATGTCTATGAGGTCTAGATCCTCTAACATATTATTCAAGATCTCTGTTTCATTATTGATCTTCTGCTGAGATGTTCATTCTAATGCTGATAATGGTGTATTAAAGTCAGGCAATATAATTGTAGAGGCATCTATTTCTCCACATAGGTTTTCCAATGTTTGCCTCATGTATTTTGTTGAGGCACCTTGGTTAGGTGCATAAATGTTTATGATTGTTATTTCCTATTAATATTACCCATTTCATTAATATATAATATCCTGCTTTGTCTCTTACTATAGCTTTGCATTTAAAGTCTATTCTGTCTGATATTAATATAGCTACTCCCACCCTTTTTTAGTTATTTTTTACCTGAATAATCTCTTTACAACCACTCACTTGCAAGCTTCTTGTGTCCCTGAGTCTAAGGTGAGTTCCTTATAGACAGTATATAGACGGGTTCATATTTCCTTATCCTTTTGGCCAATCTGTGTCTCTTGATTAGAGAATTTAATCCATTAACATTCAATTTTATTACTGTCAATTCATTACTTACATTAACCATATTTTCTTTAGGTTTATAAATGTCATATGTTGTTTTATTTTCTCTTTCTATCTTTTTAATTATTGTTATAAATAATCTTCCTTCTTACTTTCTCCTCCAACTCTCTCTTTCCTGTTTTTCCTTTCAACAATTCAGAACTCCCTTTAGTATTTCTATTTTTTTTTTTAAGATTTATTCATTCCCTCACCCCTCTGTTGTTTTGTGCTTGCTGTCTGCTATCTGTGTCTTCTTCTCTGTCTGTTTGTCTTCTCTTTTGGTGGCACTGGGCCCTAACCCTGAGAATTTCCAGGGTAAAGAGAGGTGGTCAATCTTTTGTGCCACCTCAAATCCCTGGTCTGCTGCATCTCTTATTGTCTCTCATCTGTGTCTCTTTTTGTTGC
>JAQZBX010080136.1:0-13868 GCA_029593785.1 Cabassous unicinctus
TATATATATAAAAGAATGGTCTTTTTATTGCTTTGACCACCTAAATAAATAATGACTTCAGTTCATTGTCATTGTCAATGAATTTCACATTTAACTTTCCAGTTTAGGATCTCTGCAAACCACTATGTTGCAAAGCATCAATAATATATTGATTCCAAATTCAGATATCATATGAAATACTGGTCCTCACAACCAGATGAGGGTTGCAATTATTTCTATGCTTTTTCAGACCAAATAAGCAATTGACAACAAGAATCTATTAAGTATTAACAGCCTACAAAATTTCTTGTTCTAAATTACAAGGTCAAAAAAATCTTTAAACAGATATAAAATTCTCTAAAATAAAGTCTATTTACTATGATTGAAGTGGTCATGGAATTCTTGAGTTTAAAAGAAATATTTAATCTTGATTTATAAATTTTTAGGGAATCTTATTGTAAATGATGGACTATAGTTAGTACAATTATAAAATTGTTCTGTCATGGATTATAGCAAGTATACCACGCCAATGCAGGCTGTTAATAATAGAGTGGTATATGAGAACTCTGTATTTTATACATGATCTTTCTGTAAACCTACAACTTTGCTAATAAAAAATGTAAAAAAAAATTCAAAAGTATTATCAATTACATAAGGAAACCTTATTTAAAAATAAATTATTTTTAAAATTTAGGGAAGCAGCAATTATATCATAAAATGGGAATCATTTCACAAACTTTTAAATTTTTTGAATACTTAGTTTCTGGTTCTGGCAATAATTGTAGGCTTTTCATTTACTCAGATGGAGAAGGGAGGAGAGGCAAAGGGCAGAGCAAGTCAGGACAAGGTAGGATTACCTTTGAAGTAGAGGGAAAAGTAGGGGCAGGATGAAGTAAGGCACATTTGAATAGTATGAACTATTTTTGTTCAATTTCATAGCTCAACTGTCCTAGTTTCTGAGGATAAATAAGAACAATAGAGGCAAACAGAAGCAAAATGAGCATCACAATCAGCAGTGTCAGGTATAGCTTTATCTTGGAGATCAGCCACAGCAAAAAAAGTGGCCAAATTTGTGGTCTTTTTAAAATATGTAATCAAGACATAGGCTGATTTTTTTAAAGTATTAGATTTATGTTTTAATGAATAAAATCCATATGCCAGGCTGACTTTGCTAATTTCAAGGAATTCAAGTAAGAGAAAATCTGAGAAACTGTGATGAGAATGGTCAGCAAAACCAAGAAATAGGAAAAAAGAGCAAAGTTCTAAAGTCGGTGATTCTAATTCAAAGTCACCCAGGCTTACTTCTTACTCATTTACACTTCTCTCACTTTTTCTCTTTACTTATTGTTCTTGCCTCTTCCAGCTGGGCTACATTTCTCACCTCAGTAGCACTTGTGTTTTCCATCATAAGAACAATTTGCAGAAGACAAAGCAAGTATGCCCTGTGCATAGCTTTTTCTTTTTCCTCATTGGACAGGCCAACATGAAAAATATGGTTTCATAGGAACCAAATTGTGCCTTTGATGCAACATTTTGAAAGATGTCCAAGTCTTATCACTATCACCACTTACTTGACATGGTTTAATTACCACCCCTCAATGGCAGGAAAGCCCTAAGAGGTCATATAAATAGCACTTAATAATCTCAACAGTGAACCTTTTTAAACATACTAGCTTTGCAGATGGGAAGAAGAAAATTTTCTCAAAATTGTAGGGTTAAATAGAAAGTGTCTTTTAGGAGCAATTGTTTCATTTTCAGAGTTGAAGGGTGACAGTTGCATTGTGGGAGGGTGAGAGACAGGGAGCAGGAGACATGTTTGATAGAATTCCTGACGAAGTAGCAAGATTCAAGAAAGCTGGTTACCCAAATGATGATTCTTTATGGGATAACTACTCTTTCACTTTCTTTCCAATATAATCAGTTTCTCCAGATAGGATCTGAGTAAAAGGACATGGGCAATTGTTTTTGTTTTAACTTTTTACTGTAGTTACATATTGTAGCAGTTTGATATTTTTTATGAATTCCAAAAATAGATATTGGATTGTGTTTGTAAGCTGGTCTGTTCCTCTTGGCATATTAGATTGTATTAGATTCAGAGGTTTCACTTTTACTTTATTAAATCAAGAGTAGGGCTTTTATTTGACCACATTATTAGGGCGTGCAGGCTTGAGTCCCCACCCCTTTGGTGGGGATAAAACAGACTCTCACATGGAAGTAAATACGCAGAGAAGAACACAGAAGCAGAAACACAGGAAAAGACAGTGCTCCATAGACATGGCCCCAGGAAGAGAGATGAAACTGATAGTCTACAGCTGACCTTGTGGAAAGAACAGAGCAGCTGAGCCCAGAAAGAAATGAGCCCCGGGAGTGTGGAGAGCCTTATGCCTGCCCACAGCTGAGATCAGAAGAAGCTGGAACCACAGAGCCTTAAGCAGAAGAAGGAAGGCTGAACCCTCGCAGACATTGGCTGCCATCTGCGTCAACAAGTGGCAACAGACTTTGGGGGAGAAAGTACCTCATATAGTACCTTGAGTTGGACTCTTTAGGGTCTTGGTAACTGTAAGTTTCTACCCCAAATAAACCCTTTATAAAAGCCAACAGAGTTCTGGTACTTTGCATCAGCACCCCTTTGGTTGACTAATATACAAGTATACAACCGAAAATTCCCGATTTTAACCGCTTTCAAGTGTACAATTCATTGGTATCAATTACAGTCCCAATTCTGTGCTACAGTCACCACTATCCATTACTCCAACTTTTCCATCACTTCAAAATAGAAACTCTGCACCCATCAAGCAATTGTTTTTGCATAGTGCTTTCCTGAATCATACTATATCACAACTTGTTTTCCTGTTCCAACTTCCTTATTTTACAGATGAGGACACTGTGGGACAGATTTTTGGTGTTTTAAAATGATTTAATTAATGCTACTCAGTTAGGAAGCAGCAAAATAAGAACAACTTTCTTATTCCAAACCTACTTATCATAGTAACATGCCAGTAATGGTAACACTACCCTCCTACCCTGTTCCTTCTAAAGTGGTTGATATGAATTGTTGAAGCCATTGATGTAGGACTTTATTTCATTGCAAATCTTAAAAGAATGTACAATGCTTCCCAAGTTCTGGCATTATACCAAAGATCATTGTGTGGGTCACAGATTCACTGTTTCCAGTCACCTGAACCTTTACCTATGGCCTCTGTACCACAAGCTACAGACGAGCAATATGTTTCTGATAAGGTATTTTCAATTATCTTCTCATTCGGAAAATAATGAAAGCCATTTGCCATGGATGACTGAAAATGAAATAGTCTTATGCTGTGTTCAGTGGGAAGTAGTGACAATGGTAGAATCTCATGCAGAAGGCGGCAGGACAGAGAGGAGTTAGGTTGACCAAATTTAGGGTCAATCAGAACTTGTGGAGTAAAGAGAGGGAGAAATCAAGGAGAACTATGAAGTGACTTGCAATCTTTTAGTCACAGGTGTAGGAAGAGCCAAAAATATGGAGAAAATTTGAGTTAGAGTGAGTTAGACTGAAAGTTCTGGGTCAAATCTGCCATGCTTCTAATAACTTTCAGATGCCAGAGACTGGAAAAACCACAAGTGAGGAGAACACAGTGCCCAACACAACCATCAAAACAGTGTAGGGTATAAGTCAAAATTATATCCACCATGGTTTCAGTAGAATACTGTTGACTGTTCATATTTGAAACAACAGTATATTTACCTGACAAATACCCCTGCTGCTATTTACTTGCCACTGTAGGAATGACACTTCTCTTTGACAGTCAGGCTCTGGACCCTGCATGGGCGTTTCCTTGTGGCCTCTCTCTTCTCTGGGCACAGTGGGCAGCTTGGCTTTTGGCATTGTTTGATCAATGTTGTAGCCACATTTTTGGTAAAGGGCGTGCAATTTGGGTGGAGAGGTGGTTTCCATATTCTCTGCAGGAGAAATTACTTCCCAACCAGGATCCAAGTTGAAAATACCTTTCCCATTGGGAATACTTCCTCTGATGCACCATTAAAAATCCAATCCCAGGTACCTCACCTGTTGTTTTTACTCTTTAAAATTCCACTTGGTTTTAGGAGAAAAAAATTATATGAACCACAACAAAAAATGAAAAAAATTAAACTAAATATTAGATCATGTGCCCACCAGATCTGATAGTCTGAAAAATATTCATCGCTTTTGTTTTATTTCAGCAAGGAATGTATAACGAGAATCAAATCATGAATCAACATCAGACAAACTCAAAATGAGAAATAGTCTATAAAATAACTAACCTGAACTTTTCAAAATGGTTGTCTGTTTTTTGTTTATTACTATTATTATTATTGGAATAATGAAAATGTGCATTGAAGCAATGAATGCACAACTATGTGATTATACCAAATACCATTATTGAACACTTTAGATGGATTGTATGCCTTATTAATATGATCAATAAAATTGATTTTTTAAAATGCCAATGTCATGAAAGACAAAGAAAGACTGAGGAACTTTTCTAGATTGAAGGAAACATGGCAACTAAAAGCAATACGTGATCTTGGATCCAGTACTGGGGAGGAAAAACAAAAGTGTTATGAAGGAGATTATTGGGACAAATCAGAATATGGTTAGTTTAGTAAAGTATCAATATTAAATTTTCTGAATTTGGTAACTATACAGTGGTTACATAAGAAAATATCCTTGTTCCTAGGAAATAGACAAGGAAATTTTTAGGGCAAAAGGACATGATATATTCAAATGTATCCCCTCTCAAATGCATGCTCTTAAAAGAGTTAAGTTGTTTTGAAACTGGAATTCAAGATGATTAAAATGGGACTTGTGAGACTAAGTGCTTCTTCCTGGCACACAACTGAAATACCCAATTTAATTTTTAATTTTTAGTTTTAAATAATTTCAATCTTTTAGAATAGTTGCAAGAATAGTACAGAGCTCTTTCACATATGCTTTATACACATACATTAATATTTTGACACATTTGTTTTGTCATCGTCTCTCTCTCATATGTATATGAGAGAGGAACTTCTTTAAAGACAACGTTCAACTTCCCTCTTTTAGACCTGTTAAAATATATAACAAAACATACAAAAATTGAAAGACATAATTCCAATAAATAACAATCTGTTTGCTATGTAATCTGTATTCAATATTAAAATTAGAAGGATAAGTTGCATGTACTGCTATGTTTACAGTAGAAATTATGGTCAATTATAACTGTTATATTGAAGTATCACTGACCTTGTGAGTATCATTTGATCCTGTTAAGAAGAAAGAAACAAACTCAGAACTACAATAATAAAGCTGTTCATAACTCCTTTTGGATGAGTAAAATATTCATTGTTAGACAGGCACAGGCAGGTGTCCTTTCTTTGGGAAATAAAGAGCAAGACTGATAGAAGGATTGTCCATACTCAGCAGTACCCAATGTTCATGATCATGTTGTTTCTAACTACATCTTCATTTTTTTCTGTTTTCCATATCATCTTTTGATTCATTTCACTGGAACCCAGCTGAGCTCAGTCAGGCTGGCTTGCAAGTTTGAATGTGCCTGCCAGAAAAGCTGAACTATTTCTTATATGTCTTAGTAGATGCTGCAAAGTTTGCTATTTTTAAATTGTTGCTATATATGAATCAAGACCATCCTTCCTGAGGTGTAATCTAACATATGGTATTACTGAGGATGAGACGATCTGATAATAATAAATACTAAAGCTCTCGTTCATCTAACTTGGCTGTCAATTACATTGCCAGAATGATTTACTTAATGGATTTTACCGATGAATACTTGAACTATCATGCAGCTTAAACACATGTGTTTCCTAGTTAGTGAAAACACATAAGACAAAGGCAGGCCTGTTTTTTAACAACTAAAATCCAAGATATTACTTTTCTCTAACTATTAAATCAATATCTCCATCCTAATAGAAGTTAAATCAAATCTTACCATCTATGGTTACTTGCTGAAGCCTAATCTTATACTCCCATTCTCAACCCTCTTTTTAAGAAGCTATGACTGTGCTTATCAAATAGTAGTACTCCTACTCCTAAGAGTAATAGTGTTATGCCTAGGGCAGAAAGAACAATGGGAGGAATATGCCATTTCTCTATAGTTTCAATGGAAAGACATTCAAAACAATATTTTTTTAAAAATCAATACATTAAGGAGTGAAATGCAAAATGTATTATGGGGACCCAACTCCCTCCCCCATCCCAGGTCCTCAGTATGTAGCCGCCCGCATGACCTAGACATAAGTTAAAGGTTAACAGCCCTCACCAGAGGGAAGAGAATGTATAGATGTTATCATAAACTATGAACTTCCCAAAGCAGTAAACATCCTTGGTAAATGTCCTTCTTGGGAAAGTAGTGAAAACATCACCAGACCCCATGAGTATGCGTCATATGACCTTAGCAAGAACTCTATTCTCATACCCTATGGAATGTCCTTGTTCTGAAACCCTTTGTATATTACCCCTCATTTTTTCATCTCTTTGCAAAGCGCTACCTTCATTCTCTGAACCGCTGCCTTCATAGATTCTCTCCTGTCCATAAGTCCCAATAAAGCCTATGTCTGTCTAAATGCCAGGTGTGTTCTTTGGTTTCGCTGCCTCACCAACTCGTGCCCTTCAGGAGTTGGCTTGAAACACATATATAATATTTTCAGATATGTATATGATTATGATAGCCATCCTGCTATGTAGTTCTTTGGACCCAAACAACAAAATCCAATTCTAGCTAACTTTAACACAAAAGATGTATGGTATGAGACATAGTAACTCACATAACTGAAGGGAAGAAAGGAAGGGAAAGAGAGAGAGACAAAGAAGGAGAGAAATTAAAGAACAAGGATTCAGAATAGTAGAAACTAATCGTCTCTTCAGCATGCATTCATCTGAATGACTAGGCTAAGGTTATTTAGAACAGGAAAGACAAAATAATATGGACAATTAACTATGCTATATCATTGACATTAGGTCAATGAGGAATGAAACTTATTCTGTATTAAATTCAAAAGGAAGAATAGCACCCAGGAGTGGAATCTTCATGAGATGTAAGTTTCAGCTCAGTAACAGAAATACTCTTATGAGAGGTCAAAACATCAACTACAGATATGTCCAAACAGAAAATGGCTGTCCACTAAGTGATCAGACATACAATAAAGGTAATTTCTGACTTGGGATCTGGTGAGTCCCAAGATCCTTCCCAAATGAAAGTTCTGTGATTATCTTGTGATAATAATACAATCCTCTGTCTCTAAATATATTTTGTCCATGAAATATGTCCAAAGTCCAAATACAATCTCTTCAGAAACTGTTGTATAGAAAAAGAAAATACATATACAATTTTAGAGAAGTTATAGGTTTAAATAAAAATTGTGCAGAAAATACAGAGTTCCCATATATTACCCTATTATTAACACATTGCATTAGTATGGTACATTTGTTATAAAACATGCAAGAACATTTTTACAATTGTACTATTAACTATAGTCCATCGTTTACAATAGGGTTCACTCTTTATGTTGTACTGTCCTATGTTTGCTTGCTTTGTAATTTTTAAACTAGTGACATATATAAAATCAGAAAATACATATATATTTTTAATTCATTTAAAATATATTATGCTAATATTTTTTAAAATTACTAGTAACTTTCAAAATGCCCAAATTAATCTAGAATTTATCCATGTCAAACTCTAAGCAGGACATATAATATATTTGGATATTTTTCATGTAACTCTTCTGATTATCAGTGTTAGTTTCCAGATGCAAAATATATGGGGAAAGGCTCCTGAAACTATGGACTTGGATGATGTTAAAACTATATTTTAATCAAATATCATAACAACAAATCTCTGATCATATCTATATATTCATATTAAATAAGTTTTGTATATAACCAGATTATCAGATATAATTTCAATATAGGTCAAACCTCTCAATAAAAAATGTTATAAACTTATTCTTTAAAGAGTCTTCTTCAGTACAAATTGTGCTAAAGATTGACAAAGGATATGTATTTCAAAAATACTTCACTGGTATATTGATATGTACTTCCAGTAAGAAACTGTAGGTCCAACACAAAGCATCTTAACTTGTCTGTGGCAAAACACAAACATTTCTTTTATGTAGCTCATTGGCTTATGTTATTTACAGAGAGAAAAACTCAACTGCCTGTCCCTTAAACACACACACACAGCACACAAATTTAAATATGCTTGGTAAGTAAGCTAAAGAGTTTTTACCAAATATCAAACAAATATCAAGAATTAAATCATACATATAGTTAATGAACATTGGCTCCAAGAACTCAAAGTTTCTAAAAAATTAGATAATTTTCAAGCATTAAGGTAATATTGACCTTAATGCTCTCATTTCAGTAGAAAAATGTAGCCAGAGTGGTAGAAATAGTAAAAAGATGATAGGGTGTAAAATTCAAGAAAATATTTCCTAGAGGAGGTAGCAAGGTTTCTTTGAAAAATTAAACTTCTAACAAATTTATGGGAGATTTTCTTTATTTTTAGTTCAAAATCTGTTATGAAGGAAGATTTCCAGAGAGGAGAAATATAAATGGCAGCACCAGACCGCCAAAACACTGCAGACTTCTCACACCTCCAGAGACTGCAGTTGTCTTCTCCACCTACACACTTCAATCATCCCAGAAGCCCCAATATTCAAACATCTGACGACATCCCATCAATATAACTGATAACAAATCCAATCTGTGTACTGGAAGGGAAAGCTAATAGTGAACATATTCAAAATACCATTTATCCCAGAAGACACACTGACATCGTAGAGTTAAGAAATATGGTTTCTTCTCATATTACATCCATCGTGAATAATTGTTTGACTACTTTGGAGGTTAGCTTTTGATTGCAGTTTGAATGATGAATTAAGAGAAATTATGGGAGGGACCTAGAGGTTGTTCAAGTGAATGAAGCACTGATAAAGTGTTATCAAAACACTCCACCGTATTATAAGGCAATCTGTTTTATCCCTTTATGTTCTCTCCCTCTCTCACTTTCTCTCTCTCTCTCTCTCTCTCTCTCTCTCTCTCTCTCTCTGACTCTCTCCCCTCTGTCTCTGGATAGGTACATAGATAATAGATAAATAGATAGTAGATAAATAGGAATCATACTGAATATTAGTGTTATATTGATGCCTTCATCTGATATTATCATTATTATAGCTTTGAGAAACTGAAGCAGAGTAAAAAAAAATATTTTGGAAAGGAGGCAAAACAATCTTCAGTCACTATACTTTAAAGGCATTACTACACCATGAAAAACATTGATAGTTTGAAAACAAATAAACGTGATATTTATTTGTGCTGTTATTCTTAGAAACATTAATAAAATAATGCAGTGATCCTTCATTGTGAGACTTACAGAGTAGAGGTTAAGACCATGGGTTCTAGAGCCAGATAAACTGAACTTAAATTCTGGTTTTAACTGGCATTGAGTTGTTTAATGCTGTGTAACTTTGGTCAAGTTACTTATTTTCTGGTGTCCAATCTGTAAAATTGTAAAAATGGAATGATAATAATAGTAGCATTGCTAGGATTATCGTAACAATACAATAAGTAAATATATGCAACACCCTAAAAATATTTCAAGTATATAATTAGGACTAAGTAAAACTTTTCTATTAAATTGTATGTGTGTACACATAAACAGACACAAGCACACTCTTTCTCACCCTTACAATATGCATAAAGCAGATTAAATTGTTATAGGGGCTGTATTAGTCAGCCAAAGGGGTGCTGATGCAAAATACCAGAAATCTGTTGGCTTTTATAAAGGGTATTTATTTGGGGTAAATGCTTACAGTTACCAGGCCATAAAGCTTCTGGGATTCAGTTCCCAGCTTCAACAGGAACTATTGTATAGCAAATTATGTTGTGTATTTGTTTGTTTTTGACACTCCCCTTTCCCAATTCTTTTGCAGTTAATTTCTCTATATTCCAGAAATAAAGTATTTATAAGCTTCATATATTACAAATAAATCTCTTTGATTTATTCCTGATCCAGTATTGTATGCAATAATGAGAGATGTGAGCTGTATTTAATTGGGTTGATGAACATTTTAAAAATATACATGAAGACTTGTAGTTTTAGATCTACCATGTCAAAGGCTTGGAAACTGTTACTCCCAACCTTAAAACAAAACAAAACAAAACAAAAACAAAAAATAGAAATACTGAAAATCAATTATTTTATATAGACTCATCAAGAAATGAGTTTTCATGACAAACAACTACGCCAAATCTGAAAAGACAGCAGAATCAGAGTCTCAGCCAAGATCTTATTACTTTGAGCAAAAGCTGCTGGGGCCACAAACTGGTAGGAACACTTCAGTGTTAATGCTGACAAATTGCTTGAGACTGAGGGTGGACTAGAGTAACCAGTAACTATGAGAAACTTCTGGGGGGCTGTAGTCTGAAGGAGGTTCCAAAAATTTTATGGGCTTCACCTCCAAGGTGTTTGAAGATTCAACAAATACCCCTTTGTGGCACTGGTAGAGAGAGGGAAAGATTAATTATTGTGGAATACATCCACAAGAACCTTTTCTGTATCAAAGACCTTCTTTCAGGAGGAAAGATTTTACCAGAGCCTTGTCCTAGAACCAAAGAGGAAAGGAATTCACCTCATTCCAGCCCTTTCTTGCCTTCTTGTCACCTAAGTGGGGTGGGGAGAAGCTACAAAAGAAGAAGTGCTTATTAAGTATGTAGGTCAGAGTTTCAGGCACGCTAAAGGACTGAGATTTAATTGGAAGATTAGAGAATTCTCCCATTCCTCATATGTTACCACCAAATCAACAAGTTTCCATTACAATCATGGATTTGAGCCAAAAAAGCTACAAAATACAGTCTCTCTTTCTGAGACATACTTAAGAAAACCCAGGGTCAAGAGGGGAAATAAGAAGAAAAGAAGACTCCAGAAGAACTTGAAGACACTAGAACCTGTAGATGTAGACAGGCATTCGGCTGTTTAACGTTTACTCTATCTACAGGTTCCAGTGTCTTCAAGTTCAACCTTGAGACCTATTTTTATCAATTCTTTATACTCAATAATACACCTGGATTTCAACAAAATTTATAAGGCACAGGAAATGTCGAGAAAAAATACAGTCTGTAAAGACAAAGGAAGCATTATAACCAGACTCCTATAAAGAGCCAAATGTGGGAATTATCAGACAGGGAATTTAAAATAACTATGATTAATATGTTAAAGGCTCAAATGAAAAAAAGATGACAATATGCAAAAACAAGTAGATAATGTAAGCAGAGAGATAGAATCAAATGAAGAATCAAAAGAACATGCTGAAAATAATAAACATTAAAAAAGAAATAAAGAATGCCTTTGATGGTCTTATCAGTAAGATGGACATGACCAAACAATGAAGCTTGAAGAGAGGTCAATAGAAACTTCTCAAGCTTAAGTGAAAAGAAATAAAGGAATAATTTAAAAAATCAAGAACTATGGTACAATTTCAAATGATATATATGACTGTAATCAGAATACCAGAGAGAAGAAAGGGAGAACAGAGAAGAAAAAAATATTTGAAGGAATAATGGTCAAGAACATTCCAAAATTAATAGAAACAGACACCACATCACAGATTCAAGCATCTCAGAGAACACCAAGCAGAATAAATAACAACAACAACAAAAAGGTACCTAGGCATACTGTATTCCAACTGTAACAAATAAAGATGAAGAAAAAATCTTGAAAGGAACCAGAGGATGAAGGAAACCCATCCCATAGAGGGAAAAGGGTAAAAATTACATTGGAGTTCTGGTAAGACATCATGCAATCAAGAGAGTGTGGAGTAACATATTTAAAGTGTTGAAAAGAAAAAAAAAAAAGGACTCTTTTTCTATGGAAATTATCCTTCAACAATTAGGAGGGAAAAAAAGACTTTCCAGACAAACAGAACTAAGGTATCTCATCGCTAGCAGACCTGCCCTGCAATAAATGTTAAAAGATTTTCTTCAGGCAGAAGTTAAATGATGTAGGTAATAAACTTGTATCTACATAAAGAAAGAAAGAGCATCAGAGAAGGAATAAATGAAGGTAAAACAAAATGTGATTCTTGCTACTATTAATGTGATCTAAAATAAGAATGTTTAAAATAATAGTAGCAATGTGATAAGGAAGTAAACTAGAAATAAGGAACAGAAAGATAGCTGGAAAATTTGCCAGAAAATTTCTCAATATAACATGAGACAAGAAGAATTCTCAAGAGAAATTGCAAACTATTTTGAACGAAATGAAAGCAAAAGTACAAATTAGCAAATTTTATGAGGTACAATGACAGCACTGTTTAAAGAGAAGAAAAGAATAAAATGAAAATTAGAGCAGAAATCAATTTTAAATAAAAAGCATAAAAATAATAGGGATAGTCAACAAAACCAAAAATTAATTCTTTGAAAAGATCAATAAAATTGGTAATTATCTAGCAAATCTAACCAGGAAAACAAGCAAACAAAAAAATTACCAATATCAGAAAGGAATGACCAGTGATTACTACTGAGCCCATTGATATTCAAATAATAATGAAGGAATACTATGTACAACTCTGTTCTAACAAATTTAATAGCTAAGATTACCAATTCCCTAAATGACACAAATTACCAAAATGTACAGAAGGAGAATTAGAAAATTTGTATAGTTTAATCTCTAATAAAGAAATTGGATCAATAATTATTAACCTTCCAAAAAAGAAATCACCAGTACCAGATAGTTTCACTTTTGAATTCTACCAAACATTTAAGGAAGAAACGATACCAATTCTCCACTATCCCTTCCAGAAAATAGACACAGAAAAAAATTACTTCCTAAACTCATGTTATGAGGCCAGCATTAATACCTAAACCAGATAAAGGTATTATTAGAAAGAAAAACTATAGACAAATACCTATCATAGACATATATTCCAAAATCCTCAACAAAACTTTAGCAAATTGAATCCAGCAATGTATAAAAATAACTATACACCATGGCCAAGTGGGATTAATTGCAGGCATGTAAGACTGGATCAACATTTGAAAATCAATCAATGTACTCCATATCATGGACAGAATAAATAGAAAAATCATATATATATATGATTATATGATTGGTGCCGAACACATACTTGAGAAAATGCAACACCCATTCATGTGAAAAATCTCTCAGCAAATTAGGAATAGAAGGGAGCTTCCTCAATTTAATAAAGCACATATACAAAAATAACCTACAATAACACCCCATGTTGATAGAGCAGAAGCTTTTACCCTAAAATCAGGAATGACCCAGGGTGTCCTCTCTCACCACTCATATTCATTATTGTACCAGAAGTTCAAGCTAGCACAATAAGACAAGAAAAAAAAAAAGATATGCATAATAGAAAGGAAAAAATAAAACTGTCTTTATTCTCAGATGATGTTATTGTCTATTTAGACAATCCCACATAAATAGGAACAACAAAAGTCCTGGAACTATTAACTGAGTTGAACAAAAGTTTAATATACAAAATCAATTGATTTCCTATATAACAGCAATAAAGACCCTTATGTGGAAAACTACAAGCACTGATGAAAAAAAAAAACCTCAAAGTTATCTAAATAAATGTAGAAGTATTCCATGTTTATGGATTGGAAGATGCATTATTGTTAAGATGTCAGTTCCTCTGGACTTGATCTATTGAATCAATGCAATGCCAATCAAAATCCCAGTAAGCTATTTTGTACATATCAACAAACTAATTTTTTCAAAAGATTTATTTATTTTTTACCCATTTTTAACCCCACCCCACCCCACCCCCACCTGTTTCTGCTGTTTTGTGTATGTGTGTTTGTCCATTCACTGGGCAATTCTGTGCCCTTTCCCTGCCCTCTC